>OMKL01102811.1:0-23239 GCA_900302295.1 Parasudis fraserbrunneri | reverse complement strand
TCCTAATTTTTAATTTAATTCTTTTATCTGCCACTATTTATATTTTGTTTGAAACGTGATTATGGTAACTCAAGTAACCTATTAGAACATTAGGATCTGATATGATGTTGATTAATGTGTTAATGTTTGTTTGAAACGTGATTATGGTAACTCAAGTAACCTATTAGAACATTAGGATCTGATATGATGTTGATTAATGTGTTAATGTTTGTTTGAAACGTGATTATGGTAACTCAAGTAACCCATTAGAACACTAGGATCTGATATGATGTTGATTATTGTTTTATACCTTTCCTAACTGCATTTGCTGCCTGCCTTACACTGTTTTCATATTATTGATGTAAAGCACTTTGAGCTACAAACCTTGTATGAAATGTGCTATACAAATAAAGTTTTATTATTATTATTACAATTCATTTCATTAAGCACTTGGAAAACTCCTGAGGAAGGCTCAAGCACAAGAGAAGAGTCATTTTTCCACAGTAGTTGTTGAATTTGCCATAGTTGAGTGATAGCCGATTACCCAAGTCAAGAAGTAATATATATATATATATATATATATTTAAATATAATAATAATAAACGAATTTTTTTTTAAATTAAATTAAAAAACTGAAAAAAAACAGCAACTAACAGATAAAGTTATTTGCAAAGTTGTTGTAGTTGGCAGAAGGGATCAGGTTATAAGCAGAGTCAGAGAAAAGCATATCATCTAGTAAAGAGTTAAAGCCGGTTTATTTTACATGCAAAGAGAAAATGAGGTGGGTAGGTGTGAGATGAAAAGCAGTTTTAAAGACTGGAAAAAAGCAAACAAACAAACAAACATGGACATCCATATTTCTTGGGGAAAACCTACAAAAATGTCAATATACCTGTATTACCGAATGCAATAAAACTTGGAATTGAAGTGGGTCTTAGTAGTATTAGAAAGTGTTAGTATTAGAACCCAGCCCACCCCAGACACTCGCAGTGGCGGCAAAGAAACCCCCCGTCTAGTACTCACTATCCACGGATTTATTCCCCAACATGGGCTCCTGTTCCATCATATCCATAGAGATTTTTATACTGGGGATATTGTCATTGTATGGATATTCAGACTGTGGGAGAAGGGAGACAACATTCACATTACAAGAAGGATGTGTACAGAAAAGTGTCTACAGGTAGGGGCCAAAGAACGGAGCCATCAACACGTAAGAGCTGAATATATATAAAAAATCTAAATGAGTAGAGTTCCACACACTGTTTTCACTTACAATCAGTGTCATCAGGTTCTACGTTTCGGTCACTCAACCTTCATCAGGTATCTAGAAGGACCTTCTATATACATGTACAATAGGCTATAGAAGGTTAAATGACTGAAACATACAGAAGTACCCAATAACGCCGATTGCAAGTGAAGACCCTAGAAGACTGCCTGGATATATAAAAACACAAATTACAAACAGGCAACTGCAAAAATTAAGCGCTTTCGCTGAAAACGATGTAACAGGGCCTGTGTGACGGAGACCTGAAATGTGAAAGCATAGAGAGTAGTTTACTTACAAATTCGATTTCACTATCGATGCTTCCTTTCTTCTTGCCTTTCTTCTTCTTCTCATCCTCCTTCTTCTTCTTGTCTTTCTCCGGGATGACATCGTCAAGGTAGCTGAGGTCATGTTGGGAGAACAGGTAGTCCATGGCCTTGCGGACAGCTACCAGCGCCAAGATCTGGAGAAACAGTTCAGCTGTGTGTTATCCATAGCATCCCATTACATCATCATCACAGGTGATTGTAATCAAATTAAGAGGTGATACTCATTAAATGACAACTGTGACCTTATGGACATCTACCAGCAGTCCGATCTGGAGAAGCAGTTCAGTTACATTATGATGCCTGCCTACCAACCTATCTTCCCATTTATCCTACCTGTGTATGTGTATGTATGCACGTACATTTATGTTAATCTGTAAGCATACATTAACGTGCCATTTGGGTGGATGCTTTTATCCAAAGCACCTTACACTGATATACACTTGGACTGATAAGTGCATGTTACATTATGGGTGGCACCAGTGGGATTTGAACCCCAAACCCAGGCAGTGTTAGAGCCATGCTCTGCCCATTGAGCCACGGGACCAGGCACACACGAGTGGATGCGTGTCTCACCATGACAGGGAAGATGATGGCAGCCACAGTGGACTTGAGGATCCAAAGAAGAGCCAGACAGATGACCTGGATGAAAGTGAAGAGGTGGATGCGTCTCTGGGGGACGTGGCGCAGGTAGATCAGGTCTGGCTGGTGCTTGGCTGGCATCAGGAGCAGCTGGAGACGATCCATGAACTGGAAGCCAACATAAAGACACACTGGAGTCAGTCAGGACAAAGAACTGAAGATGCCCCAGGGAGGGATCGGAGACAGGTCTGCGTATTTAACACATGTTGGATGTTGTTGTGGGACTGCATGCCTCACATGTTTTATTATTATTTATTTTTAATATCCATCTATAGGTTTTATGGCTACAATTAAGTTCAGGCTTTAATTGGGCTTGTGGAATAGTCTTGTGGCTGCAGTTTGTAGGAGACATCTCCGCAAGTAGTATTGGGTGTTGAGACAGGCTGAACGGACTCACCTGGACACCGTTAAGAGACGCCACACCCATGTAGAGGAATACGCCATAGAGAACTGGCATCGGGATGAACTGAAAGAGAGAGAGATGTGTTAATCAGAGCCAACCACACAATATTAAGACCCATTACACTTTACAGAATTCTTTGATGAAAAACAATGACTATGGAGTCATTATTTTATAGTAGCATCAACTGATACACAGCTAGTCATTTCAGAAAGGTATATGTACACATGGAACTTAAACCGTCAATATTCAAACTGTCCACAAGGGGGAGTACCAGTTCCAACAATCTGATGTTAGTGACTAGCATTTATGATGGGCAGCTTAACAATGGAACAGAAACCTGAGAGGCCACTGAGTTGCAATGTGAGCTTAAGCCCTCTGATGAACATGCTTATTTCACATCGCATTACTTCAATTATAGGACGCCCTAATTGGATGAGTAAAAGAGTTCAAATTATTATGAATTTGAGGTCAGGAACGGGAGTTTCTCCTAAAAGAGGAGGACAGTAAGCCATATTTTCCATGGAAGAATTAAGGAGGCATTTCAAGATTTCTACCTTGAGGATAGGAGCCATGAAGACAGATAGGCCAGTCAGTAGGAACACAAAGATACCGGTGACTCTCTGCTCCCTGGGGAGGGAAAATAAAGAAGTACAAACACAAATTACAAAGTGAAATCACACCATCACCACAGGTACACATACAGTACAGTAGATTCCATGACATTTAAACATAAGCCAAAATAGCTTGTACTGATAACGTCTCTCTGTAATGAAAAATCAACTGAATGAAGTAAAATGTGTTGAATCCATGACCATGAGATAAATCATGTGGATACAGCAAATCTCTAAGCTACCATGTAGGTGAAACAGCCATTCATTCATTCATTCATTCATTCAATCATTAAGTAATTCATTCATCCAGTTGAGGTAAACATGTGGATATCCGGCACCCCCTTGCTTACCTGACACCCAGGAACTTGGGCTGTTCCCCAGGGGCGGAGGTCTCGGTCTCCATCTTCAGGGAGTCGATGTGGGCGATGGAGATGACGGTGGCGGCTACATACCAAGGCAGGCCCATGAAGGAACAGATGATGATCAGAACCGCCACCCAGAACAGGTCCAAATGGTACCCTGCCCCTTTCTGTGAGAGGGGCATGGGATGAAGAGAGGTCAGTAGAGTCAAACAGCGGAAGGGAGGAAGTGGGATCATTAAAGTATAAGGGTCGAGTGCATGTCACAAGTTGTTTACAGAGCATAGACTTTGCATAATCAATGTTTTGTTCATCAAGCCATTTATAACCCCTTTGTGACTTATGTACTTGAGTAATAGCAAAATATGTATTCCATTTCATTCTACACTGCATGAACAGGGATACACAGACACAGGTATTGGATATCAGGCCGATACCAGGCTAAAATAGACTATCTGTATCTGATAAGTTCACCAATACTAAAATCCGATTCCAAGAACCATGTGCAATGTGTCAGAAATCAAAGCAAGGCTACTTGATTTTCTGCATTTTTGACACAAAATGATGTTGGATACATTTTGAAAAGGGACACTATCTCAATCACTAAAATAATTTTGTCAGGTGTCCCGAAACGAATGGTCTGAGTCCATATTGGATCGGTGCTCCGTATCAAATTGATACCTAAAGTTTGGCATCCAGAATCGGTATCGACAGTGGAGAAAACGGTATGCGTGCATCCCTATGTATTACAGGTATTCATGACATGTTTCAAATAAGCCAAGGACAGCCCTGACCTTGAGTTTGTGCTCCTTTCTGTTGACGATGACAGCGGTGATCTGTTGATCCATGAATAGGAGGATGGTGACGAGGAGAGCAGGCAGAGATGCAGCCGGGTACACCCACCAGGGGTTTCCTCCAAACGGGGGCACAAACCAGCCTCTTAGGGGGCTTGTGGGCTGGGGGGAAAACGGTGAAATAAAGCTGTCAAACAAACATGGGACACATGCAGACAGACATGCACAGAAAACTTGGTATCTCATGTGTAAACCCTCCCCTACTTTAACCCCAACCATAACCTCATTGGACCTCACGTCCCACCGTAGCCGCCCATTGGACGCGGTGCATGAAGTGATACATGAGATACGTTTTTAGTGAATCCCATACAGTTACACCCCTTTTACGCCAACGACCCTGATTAAACAGCCGGTCTGTCCCGTGTTGGGTGACAATTTACACCAACGCACAAATACAGGTGCCCAGGTAGGCACCGTTTACACTAGACAGGGGTCTGCAAGTTTATTTCCTTAATCGTCGCATCCAAAATTGGCCGCCACACGATCAAAAGCAGACAGGAGTATATTTGTTTCTCGACATGGTAGACGTCACGATGCCCAGTGCCATGTTTTGTCACGATGCAGTTTATTTAATTCACTCAAGACACCTAATGAAAGCCTCATGCGAGTCAACGGCGTGCGACTTCATTCAAACGTAAATATAAACACCACTCTTCCTGCGCGTTGTTATGTCACACACCGTACCAAACCATGAGCCATGCCCAGAGAGTGTGGTGTCTCAGCATGAGCTGACCATAAACCTTTTTACACACGGTGTGACCCGTGTCACAAACCTGCTCTGTGCTCTTGCGTATTCTGATGGAGAGTCCACCTTATACCCTAAAATCCAATTAAGTCACACTGAGACATATTCAGGGGACTTGGTCTTGGCTTTGTTAGCAAGAGAGCTAGAATTAAAACCATTTGAAAAGAAAATATTGGTCAAAATCCCTAAATATAATCTATATAATTTGTCCCAATACTTGAAATTGGGAGTCTTGACACTGAATTCCACTGTTCCAATATATATTATGTTCAAATAAGTCCTGTGAAATAAAGGCTGGCACTATGAACTTTTATCTCAGTCATCATTTGATTTGAAATAAAACTTTGATCAGCACAGAGGAAAAAAAACAACAACGTGTAATCACTGTCCCAATGTTTTTGCTGTACGAATAAGTTATATGATATAATACATAATACACAGGCCGATTATGCCTTTTGTATCATGTCATAAAAAAGGACAGAAGTAATACTTAATTTAGCATGCTTACTCTGTTACACTTGTAATAAGTCTTGGCACTGAAGACTGGGAGTCCTGGTGCATCATTACATGACAAAAGTTGGAATTAAGTCTCTGTCGCCACACAAAGCTCAGTCTGTACTTGTAACTATAAGGCCCCCTGTGTTCTCACCATCCCCTATAATCAAGCCGTTATTTGATGCACATACCCTCACCACTACCCCGCCATTTCCCCTCTTCTACGCTAAGGTACGTTAAAGTAAAGTAATCTCAAAGAACGGGTTTCAGGTGAGGTCTACTCCTTATTGGCTTTACTACAAGGCGAGCATTACACAAGGCTTTTAGACAAGGATTACAGAGGCTTTATGTTCTAGCAGGAAAATGGAACATTGTTCTGGGAATCAAAAGAAGTACTGCACCTGGCCCACTATTGTAGTACCACTAGTAAATAACCCCTATCAGTCTGACAATTTGAGCATAGTAGTGGTTAAAGAGTGAACTAAATGGTTAAAGGTACACAATGCAGTTTTGGTAGTGAAATCTGAAACTCGTATATTTTCTTAACTGAATAAACAAACCCTCCTCAGTAGAAAAGTGGGTCCCTGGAACACAGTTTGAACCTAGAAAGCTACCTGAAAAGTTACTGTTTCACTGTTGTTGTTGTTGTTGTTGTTGTTTACAATGGCAGGGCCTGCAAATTTGTTTACAAACATTCACTCTAGGCTTACGTTTGGTTCACAGTGCCTCAAAATTATTTTGTTTTGATTACATAAGATAGAATAATTCAAAGAATGACATGTATAGTAACTATATTTTGTTAACTACTTGCAGGCTCTGCAAGTGTAAACAAATCCCTCCCCTGAAACTACATAGTGTACCTTTAAACTGAAACTATTCTATAGTATGAGTGGAGAATGTGCCAATACAACTCACTTTGAAACATATTTACCTTGAATTCACTTGGCACAATGAGTTTGGGAGTGTCCACACCAACCAAGGCATCCACACCACAAAAGACGAGGATGGTCAGGATGATTGCAAAATCGCTGATAAGCTTCCTCACCTAACGAGCAAGAAATATTCACATTAGTCTGACAATGTTTTCAACTTTGGCAACAGGAACTATTCTAAAAAATAGTGCAATTTTAAAATATACTTCTAAAATCTATCCATATAGAAGACAGCCTTATGTTCTCAGGAGTGAATCTTATAATGTATTTTCAAGGCACATAATAATTATTGTAGCTCCACAGAAATTCACAGGCACACCGTTTTGCTCATCAGACCATGTTTAACATAGGTGTTGATAACATGTTGTAGCTGGGCTGTTTCAAAAGACACAGACACTGCATGAAGGGATGGGCAGGCTACACGCTGTGTAATTACACAGCTTTAGCCCCATCCATAAACAATGATTTACACCACTTTCCTTGGAATAGAAAGTGGTGCCTCTCTGGGAGTGTAAACAACCTCGCTCTTTCCCTCCGTACACTACGTACATTTCTTCAGAGGGTCTATGAGGGCATCTGAGTGTCTATGATCCTGATGTAAAGCAGACCGACAGATAAAACAGTTGGCTCTGCTAAAGAGAGAGAGAGAGAGAGTCAGGTTGAGCGAGTACTGGCTCTAGTAACATCTACTGACTCCCCCGGTGACATTAGGCCAACTGCAAATCTATAAGGGAGGAGGAAGCGACAGATAGCTGTGTCTTCTGGACAGGAGCCAGAGCTACAAGCCAGGGGGCACCCACTGGTGTTATGGGTTGCGCTCCAACACAACCTTAACCTCAAACAGTGTTGTCAATGACATCTGACCTCCCGTCTCCAGCTCTCACTGATACCTGAGCCAGGAGGCAAACCTGAGAATGTCACAGTTTACTGTGACTGTGTGTGCCGAGCACCGCGCAGAACTGAAAATACACACACATGGGCTAGCTAACAAGTTCAGAGTTCTTCTTGTTCACTGCTCGTCGTAGCAAATACCGCCTATGCCACGTGTTCAGTGATTGGTTGCAAGTGCTGTCACTTACCGTGGTAGGGAAGAAGCGGCTGGTCTTAAACTTCTTCAAACCCATGGAGCAGGTGTAGGTCCCGAAGAAGAGGATGAAGGACATCAGGGTGATGTCAGGCACAAAGCCGCAGTTCTCTCCGACCAGCTCTCCTCCGTACTTCATGCACTGCTTCTTGGTCAGGGATTCCCAGGTGGCATTAACAGGCTGTGAGACGTGGAACAAATAGAGGTTTCTGTTACTATAGGCAACATAGAGGACCACCATATAGAAATAAACTGCTGGGTCAATAGATGTTATGGGGGTTTACTTGTGATAAATCCATTAACCACAGTGTGCTTTGATTCAAAACATCTGTGAAAGATGGTTTATAATCAACTAGTTGTTTTTATGAGTCATGATGTCATAGGAAGCTTCCGGGAATGCCCCAAACCAAAAAGGAACACGCAGCTTACCAGACCAGTGCTGTTGGTCCACACAGAGGCATCGCTATCCAGTTCTGTAAAATTACCTGGTTAGATACAAAAAAAGAACTTTTATAATCGCTAAGAAATACATTTTTTCCATTCATAACTATAACATATTAGAAATGGATTCATCAAGAACTACAGCTGAATAGTCATTGGAGGAAGGATCCCGGTGAGTCAGCCTAGGTGGGAGGGAGGGGGCATTATTCACCCTTGCTAGTTTGAATCTGTTACAACATATCGCTTCCCAAACACAATCCTGCCAACTAAGCAGGGAGCGATAAGGCTGTTGAGAAAGTAAACAGTGGTATCTACAGGCCACCACATACGAGTATCATTTGGTATCGCCAGTGTCAACATGGTCAGAAAACCTTGTGAGCCTACTCTAAAACATGCAAAAGTTGACACTGTTGGCCAGTTTGATAAAACTGCGGATGATGACAGCCTAACTTTCAGGATGTGGTTTGCTTTCATCATCCCCATTGAGATGAGATAGGGATACAACTTCATTGATGGATCAAAGATTACAGAACGGGGCTAATGCTAGAAACACACCAGACGCCGAAGCACCACAAAACGTCAATTCTGGTGTGAGCAGGAGCCTGGCTGTTCACACCAGAAGCCATTTCTCTGTGCCGGTAAACAAGAGATTCTGCTCCTCTGCTCCAATCTCACGTAGAGGCGCTCGCAGCACGCCGAGAAAATAGACCAGACACCGAAACTATCGCTGAAGATTGCGAGCCGGCCGCGGCGCTGGTGTGGCCGATGTGAAAGGCCCAATCGGCTAACATGGGCGCCGAAAGGAAACGGGCTGGACTTCCCAGCGCTTTGCAGAGCTTCGGCGTCCGGTGTGTTTTCAGCGCAAGAGTCAATGGCCACCGTGCATTAGTAGGTGTACTATAACAGAGAAAGTTATTCATGATGGCAACAAGACAAGATGCAATTGACACCCTGCAAAGTGAAATCCCTGAATAGTCAAGGGTTTTTCAAGGTTTTTTTTATAAAGAAAAATTTCTTTATAAAATAAAATAAAATAAAATACTATACTATTTCTATTTTTTTAAATATTGTTCACATTCACAAGCTGCATGGCATTCACATTGGCTTTTATGCAACAGGTCATTTGGTGATAGTTTTTCATGACAAAACAATGGCCAAATGTTATTTCAATAATTTTTGTTTCATTAGGAATTTTTCAAGGGATCCCCATTTCATACCAGGGGACCCCACTTGGGTTCTCCACCCCAACCCCCAAGGTTGGGAAAGCCTGCCCTACTACCATCTGATGACATGTAGCCATTACAACCACAATAGCTTCCCCTTTCTTCCCCTGCACAACAAAGAACAAAGTTCGTTAGCATGGCAGCATACCGTAAGAGGGGGGCATGCAGCGGCAGTCGTACTGTGTGACAAGGTTGGGATCATATTCAGGGTTGATGGGGTTGTAGTGGGCCAGCTTCAACATCTTTTTGAAGGCATCGTAGATGAAGATGAAGCTGATGAGGGCGGAGAAGCCTTCCTCCGTAAAGCGAGTGAAGTACTGCACCAAGAAGCTAGCGTCCGTGGCCACCAGCAACAGACAGAATAGTCCCGACCACAGGCCAATCCACAGCCGGAACTCCAAGTAATCAAAGGCGTTATCTCTGAGGAGAGGAAAGGGTCTTGGTAAGTTGTGTGCGAGTCATTTCATATCATTCCATTCATTCATGTCTTATTACCACAAATCTTTCAGGGATTCACAGTACATCTCCCCTAACTCCTATCTGACTGGGATTCTGTGAAGTTCAGGATGTCCTGAGGGGGTGGGGGGTTAGAGGTTTTCAAACAGAAATAAATAAGTCAGCAGTGTCATATTTACTTTGAAGGTCCCTGGAGATACTGGCCCAGTAGACAGACAAGATGTTGATTTAGAAACATAGTGAAAAATGTCCCAAACCAGAATTGTCTGCAGGCCCATATATGATGCTTAGACGTTTCTTTTTGTGTGTGTGTGTCAGACACCGCTGACTCAGCAGCTAGTGACCCTCGCCATGGAAACATTTGGGAGGTCATGGAAGCCTTGGCAGCATCCATTCAGTGTGAAATTTAATGAAAGTGAATTATTCATAATGGAACATAACAAAGTTTGGTGTCCGGTAATGCTAGAAGACAAGTCTCTAACATTACACAGGATGGGAGAGAGAGAGAGAGAGAGAGAGAGAGAGAGAGAATGCAATAGAGTGAGCGTGAGAGAGAAAGAGTGAAAGAGAGAGAGAGGCTAATCTGAATCAGATAATTTGGAGCCTTTACTCGGCATTTACCCTTTTGCATTTCAGCACACTAGGGTTCCTGACTATTGGACTAAAGATGAAACACACACAGTTAAAAGTTTGTTATTGTTTTGCATGCACTGAATCTCCTTAAAAGGCCAATCAAATACATCAACTCTGTCTTTATATCACATGACTCTATTGTGGGTGTATTAAAAAAATAAATAAAAAAAGATAAATAAATGATGTCCTGAGTGTAATCAATTTCGTTTCCTGGTTTCAGTTCTGGTTCTACTCAGTGGGAGCTGGTCTGGACCGGGGTCACATATTCCCCCCAGTCCGTCAGGACAGGAAGTAAATGGCCAAACACAGGGGAAATGAACAGACAATAAGCTGGCATTCGCGCCGCAGGCAGTTAGCTATTGCAAATAAATTCCCTCACAATATGGTCCAGTGAAAACAGACATTGTACAAATACACAAGGCTGAAAACCATGTAGCTAGCGATCTGCAAATGGAATTCACATTTCTTTACCCATGAGTACCCTTTTTATGCTTTTTATTTTTGTTTTTATTAAATAAAAAACAAAGGGGGGGGCACAGAGAGAAAGTCTGTGTAAATAGAAAAGCAAAATACTATGTTCCTCAGGATAAAAAAACAAAACATGCTTTTGATTAGCTTTCTGGTGAACAGTGGGGGTAACCCTTGAAACTTTTTCATACCAATGATCTAACTCCAAAATAGTCAAATCTGAAAAAAATAAATAATAATAACCCAGGATATAGCTGCGGTGTATTGGACTGTTTTGGAAGGAGCCCTCATTTTAATTGTTTGTTAATTTGTTTCTGAGTGAGTGAGTGAGTGAGTGAGTGAGTGAGTGAGAACAGAGAGAGGAAAATACCAGATGAACTACTCACTTGCTGAAGTTGAACAGAAGCCTTTCAAAGACGAGGACAGGGCCTGTACTACTCAGGATGGTTAGGGGCTGGCCAGCCAGCAAACAGAACACTGCTCCGGTCAGTGCTGTACCCAGGAAGCTCTCCAACACACCCTGAAACACGGCACACACAAGCCCTTAAATATAGCAATGGAATTGATATGCTAAATATAGAAACCAGGAGGAAATATTAAATGGGGTATCTTAAGATGTATGGAAATGTTAAACAAAAATAACAAGGTCATGTTATTTTTCCAGTCTTGTGTACGCTCATCTTTTTTAATAATTTGAATGACCAGAGAATTATACTTTGTGTATTCTCTGTATTGCATTTTTTTCTCTCCCTGGATGATGTAAATCTGCCTACTCAGCAAGACACTGTATTTCACCCAGACACATCACAGAGCTGCCAGTCTGGCTCATCAGGATGATCCTGTTCAGGTTTATATCATGCCATGTGTTTATGCTAAGTCTCTTTTATGAGGCTGATGTTACTGTGGAACACAGAGAGAGAATGAGAGCCAGCGACAACTGGGCGTCAGAGCTGCACTGCAGAGACAGCAGTCATATCTGAAAACCCCCCCCAAGTACTGTCTTTTCAGTACGAGGTTCAGTAGTCTTAACTTTATGTTGGGCGAGCAGGCACTTTTTTGGGTACCCCTTCAGTACCCTTAAAATGGCAGGATGTCTACTGTCTTCTGGGTTTTATTGAGTATGCTTAGCATGGTTACTTTCAGGATGTGGAGTTATTAGGGGTGTAATGGTTTTCAGATTCGATAGAAATTTAGATTTTATGAAAATGAGCCTTAAACATTATGTTAATGGCAGTAACCATACTATACCACCACACTGAGGTCTGCTTGGCATCTCATATGCTCCACTCAATGTTTTCCACTGCAAAAAATTTATAGTTTTACATTTCGATACACTACATTGAATTTTCATTGAATTTTCAATTCTGTATTGAGATCATTACACCCCTAGGACTTCTACTTTACTCCCAAACTGCAGTGCAGTATTACAATAAAAGGTGTGACGTCACTGACGTACTCTACAACCAAAACTATCATGGAGGCAGCCAAATTAAACCCCCATGCCGACAATGCAAGTGTAAGTAGTTTAACTGTTTACTTTTGTCTGTTCATCACAAATGATGTCACCCTCATCCAAGTTAGATGCTGCACATTGCCACTGTTGACACTCATAACATGCAATGTGATTTTTTTTCCATGACACATGGTGGGATAAAAACACAACTTCCCTACTGAACAGTAGGTTCTAACAGCATAGAGTGTGGGTAGCAAGGTTAGTAGCCTCTGGCCGAATTGTGTAGGTACTGAGGACTTTTCACACACTGCCATTGTACCTCCACACCTGTGGTGCGCAGGGACTTCTGGGAAAAGTCAGAGGTCAGCACAGGGATTCCCTTTTCCGTGAACACAGTGGAGGAGGGAGTGAGGGAGGAGTGAGGTGGGAGGAGTGAGGTGTGAGCATGGGTGTGTGGGTGGGGGAGGGGTCAGTGGTGATGCAGCCATGACGAGGCTAGCTGAGTAATCTGGATCTGTAGTTATTTAGGGCCAAGGCAAATCCCTCTGAGGCAGGTCCTGGTGCAGTCCTGCTGGGACGCATCCCTTAGCTAGGGGACAGGCCAGAGTTTGCTCCCTGGTCACTTCTTAACTGGGCCACCTTGTATAAATAGCCTACAAGTAGTTACTCAGCACAAAAGATCCCATCTAATTGTCCACTAAGGTCCAGACTATGCTAAAATGTACAGACCAGACAGCACATAGTTTTAAAGCAGATGCAGGAGATATGAGTTTTCTCTGTGTGTGTGTGTGTGTGTGTGTGTGTGGACAGTATGTTTGCCCATCTGTCTGCCTATTTGCGCCAAGCAATAGAAGTGGAACATGCCTCTATTTGGAACATGCTCTTCTTGGGTGCTCAAAACCAAATGATTAATCCAAGGAACAGATCCAGAGGTCAACACTCCTATACTGCGCAACGGGTGCCCATTGTGTCACGTAGGTCCACGCTTCTATTGTTTCTGAATTATAAATAAACGGCAAGTGAATTACCTGTTATGGAGTGCTGACCTCTGGGTCTAATCCCCGTTTGCGTTAAGCCTGACAATTGGCCTTATGACAACTGAGAGTGTGTGGACAGTATGTGTGTCTGTTTGCCTTAAGCCACACAATTGGCCTTATGAAAACTATCGGTCTCAAGGACACCACATCATGACCCTGTGACAACACAAGCTGACGATGCATTCCGTGCCGGGCTATGGAGCAGCGCAGCCACAGCAGCACAACCTCAGCAGAACATCCGGTACAAGGTTTAACAGAACAGGTTATTTTGCTACTGGTCAGCTATACACACAGCAACACTCCAGTTGAGCTTGCCGGTTGCATCAGAATATGCATTGCGATAAATCTTTATATTTAAATAGGTTCACGGTGAAAAGGCCCACGTAAAACAAATGGGTAGCCCCACCACCAAAAATAAGAAATAGTAATGGAGACGGGTTTTTTTTCTAGTTGATTGACTGAGCTTCTGATAAGGACTAACACTGACAACAGGTAAATATGAGCTCCAGGGAGTTCCAAAAAACTTGTTTTCCATCTACAGATCAAACCCTGAATTGATATGGCTTTAATTCAAATTGGGGAGTCTCACCTGCATGTTTTCTGTAGCATCTCCTAGCAACCCTCCAAATGTGATGGCATTGGTGACTGTACCCAGATAGATGAACAAGATGGCTGACAAAGACTGGATATGCAGCGCGTCATAGAAGTCACTCAGGAAAAATGGCAGCTTCCGCTTGATGTCCAGAATAAGACCTCCACAAAACCTTCAGGACACAACCATTCAAGTTAGTATATACAATACATCCAGTTCCTCAACATACATACATACAACTGACACATGGGTAACACTTTACAATACGTGTGTATTAACTGATGTTAGTTAATGTATGAATTAATGATAAACAAACAATTAACTAAGGCGTGAATAAATCTCTTCATGTTAATGGAGTACTTCTCTATGCATTTATAGATGCTGTAATTACATTCTGTTCATGAGAGTTGTTTTATTTCTGGGTACTATAAGGCATGAAGGGCTGTCACTTTACAACAGGTAATGTAATGTCAGTTAGTTAGTTAAGAATTAGTAGAAATTTCATAAACGCACACCCATGAAGGTCTAGTTAAAATATTTATTAGACTATGTTATTAGTATCACCAACATGTTTCAGCCTTTCCCTTCATCAGGGTGTGGTTAAGTGTTAACAAACATTAACTAATGTTTCCTAAACAAAGAGTAACCATTAGTTCGAGATAATATTTTAAAGTGAGTTGTAATACAGAAGACTGGTGGGTGTGACCATGAGCACGACGTCAGGAGAAGTGAAACAACCTTGCTGTTCCTCATGAACATAGTGTAATAAATATAAAAACATAATTCATTTGAAGTTTTCAGATGAACAATGTTTTCAAACTTTATTATGTTATGATGGTAGGAGTGTTGTGTGCATTCATAGTTAAAGACAGTAGAGGTTGAGCACTTTGTTGAGATATATCACACTCACACACCAAGTGATTTGGATTGATTTTACAGCTGCAAATACATGGGCTGTCCAACAATTTTTTTTTTTTTTTATATAAACAGTTATATGGTTCAATACACACATTTGCCAGGGTACAGTTCTGGGCATGCTTTGTTGATATGTTAATAAATGGTTTAGTCATGAAGTAGGATGTTCCGAAAGTAAGACAACTTTTTCCATGAACACAATGTAATTACAGCATTTATAAATGCATTAGTTAAGTACTCAGTTAAAATGAAGATATTTATTCATGCCTAAGTTGAGTGTTTCTTCACCAATCATGCATTAACTAACATTAGTTAATCACCCTTATTGTAAAGTTACAACTTCAGATAAAAAGTCTCTTTTTTGTCAATACCTCAGATTTAACATACCGGTAATGATTTATGGTGTTTGACGAATATGATTACAACCTTATGCTACAAGGCAAGCAACCATGAGCGTTTTCTTATGGCATTATTTTATCTACAGGAAACTGTCAAATAAAAGAAACCCCAACAAAATGTCATGCTACAGTGCTGGGTTCTGAACTCATGTGACATACATTTCCTTGCAGGGAATCAATCCAATCATTATTAACCTAAGACTGCTGGGCAAATTCTAATCACAACCAACAGACTAACTCAAGCGGTCATCTTCATCCTATGATGCAAGGAGTGGAGTATGTCTGCCAGGGGTAACAACGCACCTATCAACAGTGGTCACAAAATTGTTTGAAGAGCGTGCCAGAAATACTAGATTAAGTGAGGGCTCCTCTCCACAACCACATAACATAAATATCATCAGTTGTTTATGTAAAGGGAATTCCGAAACAGCATCTGATCAGGCAGATTTGCCCTGGTATTATCAAGATGAGAGATCCTAGACGATAAGTCAAAGTCTTTATACTAGTGATGACTAACGAGAACATGCCATCCAGGCGATGACTGGCCCAGAATCATGCCAGAAAAAGCACTATTACCGGGTGAACACACAGTGAGCAACTTGACTGATTTGACTTGATTGAGGGGGTCGCTCTATTCTGACATGTTGTGGGCAGTGCAAGAGGCTCCGATTGTACCTTTGTGGTAGTCTTGTGGAATTACAGAGTTTTGACCAAAGACCACTTACATCTGTAGTCTGTTGATACAGATAAAAGTTTTACAGCACCGGGAAACTGAACAGCTGTTATAAACTTCTTTTCCATTTTGGTGAAAATTATAAGACACACCACTCCAGATATTTTGGTCACGGCAGGTGGAACATTTATTCATGGACCTGTTGTCACATAGGTAGGGAGACCACGTAGCGCAGAAATCTGAGTGGCTGTTGATGGATGATGAAAAAGTGGAAAAAGTTCAGCAGTGGGCCTTTTTTTGTGGGTCGACAAGCTAGTACTGCCATAAAGTTGGCAGTTTCCCAGGTCGCTCGGCTGTATTGAAAATGAATGGACTTCCGCTTACTGATCAAGTTGCTTGCTGTGTGTACGCACCATGCGGAGTTTGCTTTATATTCATTTATATTGTCCCTCTGCTGTAGATTCAGCAGGGCTGAATCTTACTTAGGAGATGAGTAGAAACATGCACATCACATATCTCAACAGGTGCTAGGGGTGTAACGATCTCAATACAGAATTAAAAAAACAAACCAAAAAAAAACGTTTCAATACAGTGTATCAACATTTTAAATGATTGACGATTCTCCTCTCATTCTTCAGGTCTCTAATTTTTTTTCTCTCAGTTTCACTGGTGATATGGTATGGCTATACTATTAGCATAATGTTTAAGGCTCATTTTCATTGTTTATCATTTTTAAATAAAAAAAAATAAAAAATTCTGAGCTAAAGCTGTGTAATGAATACAATTACATATATTTATATAATAAATCAATCTGAGCTCTGTATGAACGTATTTTACCGCATATGAAATGGAACATCAAATTGAAATGAAATTTGTGTTGAATCTGAAAATTTGTATTGTTACACTCCTAACAAAAGACAAAACATGGTAGAAGTTGAGTCTGCACACTATATGCTGCTTCCAACATGTATTATTTTATCAACACCAAATGTAATGTTTTGAGCTACATGCTCTTCATCAGACAACCTAAATCTTACTTAGCCTACCTCCCAGTGTGCTGAAGCTCCTCTCCAACCTGGTGCCCTCCTCCTCCTCCCTGCCCTCCATCGTGGGGCGTGTCTCCGTTCATCTGTGGTGTCTCCACCCCAGCGTACATGTTCTTCCTTTAAAAAACAGAATAACAACGGTCACAAACCACAATCAATAAATCTAATTAAAACTCAAAACATGTTTGGAAACTGTCATTAATTCAGTACCAGTGTGAGTAAGAGATTATTTGTCTAATGACTTGAAATTCAATGTAAAAAAAGGTATACCACATTACACAAGTGTATGTGTTTCAAGTCTCCCCTGAACAATAGTGAACCCTCCTGTTCTATTTCATTCATAGGCCAAGAGATGATTGCATATAGAGTATAAACAGCTTAAAATACAAATGTTTTATGCTACTTGAATATTGTAAAATAAATACTTGCCAAAGTCAAAGACTTTCAGAAATTAAATTGATTTTGTTAATAGGTCACTCACAAGTAAGGTCAAATCACATCACATCCTTGATTTTAACATCATGTTCAAGGGGTCAAAGGTCAAATGTGGTGTAATGGGTCATACTAGAATCTATTGAATCCATTTATGCCAGATGACCTCAATCTACCCGACAACAGGAAATAATTTGGGTTGGAGTGTACCTCTTGTCAGGTGAGGGAAGAGACTTGGGTGGCTCTATCCTGATTTCAGGGTCCCACTCTCCGGGGGGCAGGACGATGACCTCATCCAGGAACTCCTCTATGCCAGCCAGAAGGTCCTGCCTGTCCTTGGCCTTGTAGGCAATGTCATGGAACACCTGCCCGACAAAACACAAAACCAGCTCATTGTTAATCAACCCATCATTGACGTAACATGTACATGCTACATTATTAAATGCTGGGAAGGAACACCTCTAACAATTGCACTCTTTGTGTTCGTGCATGTGTGGGTGTGTGACTAGAGAGCACCAGCACACTTGTTCATGCAGTGTTTGGTACATCAATGTATCATTGTCCATATGATTATGGAGCTCTCTGTAAACAAGCTATGAGACTGTGAATCCTGTGGCTTTTGGCCACTTGTGACAGGAAGAGTTTTGGGCCACACAGGGCAGACCACTCTTTCATCAGATAAGCCCTCCCTATGACACATCTTTCACAGGGAAACTGAGAGTTTAGTTAAACTTTAACTTGAGGAAATCCTGGGAGGAGGGGGGGGGGGCTCCTGTGCTGTGGACATACAAGAGGTTGGGTGAGCAGAGCTAGGGCCTGTGGTGGGAATGCACAGGCTAGGTGCATTCTGGGTAAGTGGAGCGATAGTGGTTGTTTGTAAACATTCCCTGAGTGGCAGTGGGAGGAGTAGAGGTCAGGAGGAGAGGTGCTCCCCAGAGATTCATCCCACAGCAGAAAACAACAGTGTTGCTTGCCAAAGAGTTTAAGATGATCAGAGGTGCAGCAGGAGTAGACCTAAGACAGCTATTCAAGACTAGGCTGCAGGAGAACATAGGGGTCAGTATTCTCAATTTCTCTCACCATCGGTCAGCAACAGACCTTATTGGGAGGGTTGTACCACTTTAGAGGATTGAGAAGAGGGATACCCTATCATCTCTGTTTCACAACCAGTAAAGCCACGGGCCATCTGCTTAATAAGGATAAGATCTATGGCATTAGAGGATTGAGGATTGAGATAGTCCTCGAGCATATCAGTTCAACAAAGTCTTCAGGAGTTGCTGTGGCACTTGTGACGCCAACCAGCCTTCCTTTGTGACCCATATGGCACTTGCTATATGAGGACTGGAGGCTCCTAACTGGTTAAGGTAATCTGTTAATACAAATACAGTAGCTACTCATCTAAGCAAGGGCAACCTCCCACGGCAGTTTCCTCCTGACGTATGTTTACATCATGCGGTGAAATTTGTAATACTTAACATACCTCATCTGACATCAAGGTTGCGATGGCTCTTCCAATCTCATGGTAGGATTTGGCTTTGCCTTTGGGTCCAAGCAAGACAAACAGAAATCTAAAGAACACAGTAAAAAAGAAATACAAACATTCAGGGAATACGTACATGACACAGTAAGAAATATGAACTTCAGGGAATGCTAAACACACGGTTACAAAAAAAGCTGTTTTATTAAAAAGCATTCCTTTGTGACCCATAGGTAACATACATCATTGCTTGGGATATACATTTGTAAAATCTATCGGTCACCTCAGCCAAAGTGACAATAGAGACTTGGTATCTAATGAAATTGAATGTTTGTTCTGGTATGTTGTGTCAGTGGTCTGTACCTGGTGGCACAGGGACTTCTATGTTTGTTCTGGTATGATTGTGTCAGTGGTCAGTGGTCTGTACTTGGTGGGCACAGGGACTTCTATGTTTGTTCTGGTATGATTGTGTCAGTGGTCAGTGGTCAGTGGTCAGTGGTCTGTACCTGGTGGCACAGGGACTTCTATGTTTGTTCTGGTATGATTGTGTCAGTGGTCAGTGGTCTGTACTTGGTGGGCACAGGGACTTCTATGTTTGTTCTGGTATGATTGTGTCAGTGGTCAGTGGTCAGTGGTCTGTACCTGGTGGCACAGGGACTTCTATGTTTGTTCTGGTATGATTGTGTCAGTGGTCAGTGGTCAGTGGTCTGTACCTGGTGGCACAGGGACTTCTATGTTTGTTCTGGTATGATTGTGTCAGTGGTCAGTGGTCTGTACTTGGTGGGCACAGGGACTTCTATGTTTGTTCTGGTATGATTGTGTCAGTGGTCAGTGGTCAGTGGTCTGTACCTGGTGGCACAGGGACTTCTATGTTTGTTCTGGTATGATTGTGTCAGTGGTCAGTGGTCAGTGGTCAGTGGTCTGTACCTGGTGGCACAGGGACTTCTATGTTTGTTCTGGTATGATTGTGTCAGTGGTCAGTGGTCAGTGGTCTGTACCTGGTGGCACAGGGACTTCTATGTTTGTTCTGGTATGATTGTGTCAGTGGTCAGTGGTCAGTGGTCTGTACCTGGTGGGAACAGGGACTTCAGTCAGAGCTCCCAACATGACGGCCTGCTGCAGGCGGACAAATGCCACAAAGGGGGTTTCCAGGAAGTCTACTTCTCCAACCAGCACGTTGGACGCCTCCGCATCACGAGGCAACTTCTTCATGAACTTATTCTTGAGCTGCAGCGAGATAGGCAGACAAAAGTACAATAGGGTGGACGACAGAGATGTGATCATAGAAATAAGACTTTTATAATGCTACAAAGAAAAGAACCGCAGAGAATGACCATTCATGTCAAGGAGAACGCAAAGAACCATGACATGTTATAACCACTCATAAAATGACCCCCTTACATATACTATAAGATATACTATATATATATATGTGTAAGATATAGAGGCAGTTATAAGAACACATGCACACACCCTCTCTGAGTCACAAGCTGTAAAATCAATAATAAAGTCCTGACAATTCATGTGCGGTACATGAGTCACAAAAGAATAGATTCAAACGTGATGAGAATCCAATAAGGCGGGAAGAAAGGAACTGATTAGATTAACTGCTTAAATGCATCCATATTAAAACACGTGGTACCTGCCATTCACTACTGTGCAGGATTACTGATAGAATACAACCTAGGCTATGTCACATCAAATTCCCAGTAAAAAAGAGAAAGACGTTTGTTTTACATGTGACATAAAGTTGGGCACTGTTTTGTATTACAGCAACACAACCACCTGAGCACTGAGACACAAAAACACACACAGGACCTCGGGTGTGGGGAAATTATTAACTAAGGCATTTGTGTTTTATCAAAAGCCAGATCAATTCAACAAATCTCCACTGTCATTAGCGACTGCTGTTGTAATTCCTGGTGTAATTGCTGGTGTAATTCCAGTAGTTACTCTTCACCAGCTACTGCTCGACACAGAGCATTGGGCTGATTCTATCATCCTCTATCTATGCACAGCATGTGTCTTGGACCATAAACCCGTTTACATATTGATACACATTCCTGATCTGATCACAGCCAGACACAGATAACCTGCATGTGTGGGTGATAGAAATCTAAGCAGTTAACAGAGTTCGGGTTAAGGTTTGTGGGGTTTCACTGTGGAAATATTGTTGATATAAAGGCTGGGGAGAGAGAGCCAGGGGTCTTATTTGTAAGTGTATGGGGCTCACAGGCTTAAGAATAGCAGCAAAGCCTTTCTCCTGGCCACATACACAGTAGGGGTAGGCAGTATACCGGTAGAAATTATACACTGGTTGAAATTTTGAATTGAATTGATTGAATTGAAATACTTTATTATCCCGTGGGGAAATTCGGTTAAAATTTGTGCTACGGTATAAATTTACCCTTATCGTTTCCACTGGCTGGGTAGAAAGAAAACCTTTGACCATTAGCTTTGAATACAGAGTGTTAGTGAGTGTTGAGAAAAATGTGTATAGCCTATATGTTGCACAAACATATCAATAAATAACACATAAACAATAAATGCACCGTTTAAAAACATGGCATAAAACGGGTTTTACCATAGAGCTCTTGTACTCAAAAAACAAATATACTCTGACAAATTGTTGCCATCCAAAATTCTAAATATATCATGATATGAACCTTGGCTACATCACCCACCGCTAATACACAGTCTACCTTATGACCTCACTTCAGTGTGGACGGAGACCCAGTGTGTTGAGGTGGAATTCCTTGCTAAAGTCCCTCTACAAATACACAGGACACTTTGACAGTCATATCACCTGGTCTTTTTCTGGTTTGTCAGAGAAGTCATTCAGGCTATTGGAGGTGAGGTTCCGATGGGCGGTGGTGGGGCTACCTGCAGAGGCCAAAAGGGATTAAGGTCAAAGGTCAAGGTGGAGAGCTTCACTGGGGTCATGTATTAGCTGAAAAAAAGAAAGTCCCAGAAAAGACAGAAAAAGGCCCAGGGTAATTTCAGGAAAGGAGATGAAGAGAAACAGAAACATTAGGACCTAGCTAAATGCGGCAAGGCTTAAGTCCTCTGGGGACTGACGCCAGCAGCACAAGGATCTATTGACCCGACTTCACTCTCCTGGTCCTACTGCCCTCTTTGATGTCTTGCCAGCTGGTCACTCATTAAGACACTCCACAGAGGGGTCAAGAGTTGTGACAGATAGACATCTTCTCCTGCGACCCTCTGTGTCAGCAGAAAACATGGCCAACACAGATACTGGAGACTGTTGTCTTTAGGAATCTGCTAACCTGGCAAACAATTACTATGCCAATAGTCCATACTGACCATTTCCCATATTCCTACTGATGGGAACACTTCTGTTTCTCTGGGCCTGAGGGACTTTGTCCAGTTTGATGCAGCCATGTATACTATACAATGTCCAATTGAAATAAGCCACCAGGGGTCCATTCACTCTCATTGTTATTTACAACGTTAGAAAAAGTGTTTTAGCTTCACTTGGGCAATGGATTATTTTGAGGTAGGGACATTGAGGTTTATTTCAAAATTTGTCAAACTACCCCTTTATAAAACAAAATTATGAATTGGAGGTATCCTAAACAATTCTGTCATGCATAGTGCTGTATGGGTTGTGCCCATTATAATAAGTGTGATAATAATATCACTGACTATGTTCCTACTAATACTACTTACTAAACTTCACTGACTTTGTTCCTAATATTACTACTTACTAAACTTCACTGACTATGTTCCTATTATTGCTACTTACTAAACTTCACTGACTTTGTTCCTATTATTGCTACTTACTAAACTTCACTGACTTTGTTCCTATTATTGCTACTTACTAAACTTCACTGACTTTGTTCCATATATTGCTACTTAAACTTCACTGACTATGTTCTTAATATTGCTACTTACTAAACTTCACTATGTTCCTATTATTGCTACTTACTAAACTTCACTATGTTCCTATTATTGCTACTTAAAACTTCACTGACTTTGTTCCTATTATTGCTACTTACTAAACTTCACTGACTTTGTTCCTATTATTGCTACTTACTAAACTTCACTGACTATGTTCCTATTATTGCTACTTAAATTTCACTGACTTTGTTCCTATTATTGCTACTTACTAAACTTCACTGACTTTGTTCCTATATTGCTACTTAAACTTCACTGACTATGTTCCTAATATTGCTACTTACTAAACTTCACTACTTTGTTCCTATTATTGCTACTTAAACTTCACTGACTATGTTCCTAATATTGCTACCTACTATACGAGTGCTATGACCTGACTTACA
>OMKL01102809.1:0-12869 GCA_900302295.1 Parasudis fraserbrunneri | reverse complement strand
TTTTCTTTTCCAGTAAATAGATCTAGCATTCCTCAGCTGTCATCTCTCTGAACTCTGTACCACGATGACAGCCCACCCCCCACGTATAAACTCTGAACTGCATTGCCTTTACTCTAGGCTCTGCACCATACTATATGAACTTCACTTTTTATACCGTTTATATACCTGCACATAACTCTGTATTATAGCATGTACAACACTGCTGTATATATACCGTATTTATATTCACTGTATACTTATTTACTATTTACCTACTTATTACTTATTTACCCCATCTGTTGCGTTCCTGTATATACTATATCTATATATATACTATACCTATATCTGTACATATCCCTTACCAGTTATACCGCCGGCCAGTATGACTACTCCCATACCCCTATTACTGTACATAAGACTATAACACTCTTTGTCATACTACTCAGTAGCACTCATTTATCTAATCACTATTTTTTATATACTCTAGTTAATCAACTGTATATTGTACATTGTATATTGCTACTGAACTTTACTGTAACATTTGCACTCTGGTTGGATGCCAAATTTCTTTTCGTTGTACTGTACTCGTGCTGTATAATGACAATAAATTTGAATCTAATCTAATGTGCCAAAAATGCACAAAATCTCATTTTGCTTTAATTTCTTCACATGATGATGTTTCACATGGCTCTTGAATATCAGTTTTTAGTATTAGGGAATATTTCCAATAAAAGTAACGCTATTTTAGCCTGGTATTGGCCTGGCATTGGATACCAGTATCTGGATCAGTGCATTCCTATCTTTCTGAACATTTTGTAACTAATTGGTATGCAATTATGGAAAAGGGGGGCTGTAATCTCGGGCATTAATCTTGCATGTTTCTTTCAGACGGCTCAAAGCAACTTAGGTTTGAGGATGTAGTCACTCAGTCCAGCCCACAGAACTGCACAGTGTACTGTGGAGGAATCCAGTCTGGACTAACGGGTAAGTGGCTGTGTTTTCTTTTGCTTTCATGTTGATTCCAAAAGAAAAATGTGGCAGAAAAAATTCATTCAGGGGCACCTTTACTGTATCATCTTTACTAACTCCTTCTCTGTGGAGCAGCTCCAGATGTTACATCTTGATGACAAGTCTTAGTTCTCTGGCTTTCTGGCTTTTGGAGAGAGTTGGTCCATTTTCAGCAATATTGGGCTGTCCTAGACAATCAAAAGTTATTTATCAAAATAACTTATGAATTCCTAAATTGAGTGGTTTTCCCTTTTTTCACAGCCAAAGTACTGACTGAATTTCTTTCGTCTTTCAGAACACCTAATGCGACAGACCTTCTCGCCTTTTGGTCAAATAATGGAAATCAGAGTTTTCCCTGAGAAAGGATATTCTTTCATCAGGTACTGTTTTCAGAGACACAATGCATTGCAGCATATTGCCTCTAGATGTCAATACAAATACACAACTCAATTACAAGCCAGTCAGCACTACACTCACCCTCTCGACACTGTGGCATCCAAAAGTGATGCTGCTATATGTGGTCAGTAATACTTAATTAAAGTGATTTTTGGACACTTGGAAATTTATATGTCGTTTTTCTTTGCCAGGAATTTCATATTGGGGTGAAACGGTTTCTGCATTTGCACCTAAATCAACTGCGAAACAGCTTGTTGGGGTAGCTGAAGGGCAAATGGAAAGTTACCCCCACAAAATGTGGAAAGTGTCTGGCAAAGGAAAATAACAGACTAAAATTTCAAATGTCAAGGTATCCCTAAATATATTTTTGTGTATCTTAATGCTGCAATAATTCTTTTCTTATGACCACCTGCCACCAGAAGGTCTCATTGAGTCATGGTGTCCTACTCAAACACCCCTGCACCACCAGCAGCCAGTCTGTTGTTTTCCCATAATTTCTTTTCTTTGTTGACAAAACACGGACCATGCTTTATCTCTGCCTATTTTTCAACCATTCTATGAAAGCATCCCTGTAGTTGATAAACCTATGCATTAAAAAACTATTTTTTTCAGCAAATCTCTTAATTAAAACAATATTGTGCTGTCAGAACAGTAGGCATTTGTAGGTTAAGTATTTAATGTTCGCTATTGGCCATTTTGGTCATTGTGACCTTGTTCAACAACCAGGAAATGCCCCAAGAGACAGTTGTATTGAAGTTGATAAATCTAGTAAACTATGCATGAAAAAGATGATTTTTTTCTGCAAATCTCTTAGCTATAACAAGATTGTACTAGCAACGCAGTTATGTTTATACACAGGCTATTCTCACGAGTGCTGACTTTTAGTAGCATTTCCTACGAATTTGCCTGTTCCCAGCACTAACCATAACCCCACCCCTAATCCTAACCCTAACCTTAACCAGTCCCCTAAACTTAACCTAACCCTAAACTTAACCTAACCCTAACCTTAACCAGAATGTAAATTTAACCACAAAAGACACAGAGAAGCAGCTGCGGGAGAACTGGGAGAAAATGGCTTTTCGCGGTTCGTAGGAAATGCTACAAAATTCTGTGCGCAACTTTTCATTGCATATGCTACGAATTCCTCGTGAGAATACGTTGTTATGCATGCTGTATTTACAACGAGTCTTTGCTTTTGGGAGAGGGAGGAGGGACCACTTTGTTTGTTTATGTCTCCTTGGTAGTGGTCAAAAATGATTATTGCAGCTTTAAGTGCACATGTTCAATACAGTTATCTTTAGAGGAAGAAATCAAGTCACACAGTCAGAATTGTTTTTCATCAAGGTCTAGCCTATGGCTAGAAGGCTGTCACTCATAATTCATCTTGTTTCTCTCCCGTCGTCAGCACCTCACAAGCTTTTATGGTGGGCCTCCTTTCCAGAGAAATTATCAGCCTCACCAGGTGTACAATAAATAATCTGATTACTCTACTCTTGTTCTTTTAAAGGTTCTCCTCTCATGAAAGTGCTGCCCATGCCATCGTATCAGTAAATGGTACAGCCATCGAGGGCCACATGGTTAAGTGCTACTGGGGCAAAGAGTCACCTGACATGGCCAAAAATCCACAGCAGGTAGGAGGAACATTCTTCATGTCATATTATTCAGAATGGGGATGCACAGATACAGCTCTTATACTGCCAATACTAATTCAAGTACTACTAAACTTTGAATACACCAAGTATTACTTCTACTTAACAATATAGACTTGTACCATTAGTTTAGTATAATTGGAGAGATCTAACATTTTTCCACATGGCTCTCGGTGATGGTATTTTAGGAGTAGCTAAATTCTTCTATACAATGCTATGTTTTATCTTACACCGTTATCACTATCTGTGATTCGTATAGAGCACAAATTGAGCAGTAAAGCCACTTATTCTGTGTTTTCTAACAATGTATTCTGTGTTTGTGTGATACTAGATGGAGTATGGCCAATGGGGACAGTGGAACCAGGTGTATGGGAATCCCCAGCAGCAGTACGGACAGTACATGAGCAACAGCTGGCAAGTCCCCTCTTATGGCGTGTATGGACAGACATGGAATCAACAAGGATTTGGAGTAGAGTAAGTTTAACTAATTGGGATCCAACAATTTTGTTTTAATTCCCTGGCTTGGTTTGGACAGTATATCGGAAATCTACGGGCCCGAAAGCATTTTACACTGTCTCCAAGCAAAAATCTGTAATTTTGATCAGATTCGTACATTAATCTAATAATCCATGAATTACTTTAAAGTCATAGTTCGGATTTTTGGACATTAAGTTGTATGAAATACTTGCCGGTAGTATAGTCGAAGCAAACCTATTCGCTTACTTAGTTCTGGCCAGGTTCTGTGCGAACCAGGAAGCTTTAGACAGGCAGAAACAGGGTCTTGAAACCACCACACCACAACATGCAGGCAAAAGGGTTACCTATTTCTAACACAAAATCATTGTCCTTGCATCCACTACACTACTGGCAAGTATTTCATACAACTTTCTGTCCAAAAATCCGAACTATCCCTTTAATGATTCATGCTGCTCAAAAAGAGATTTTAGCCTCTCTTTTCTGGGACCTACTGTATAATCCTGAGTCTTACTTCCAGGCCTGTGAGTCAGTGCAGTGTATTGTTTATTTTCCAAGAGTAACGGTCAGATGGCTGAAATATGGGGCCAAAATTTACAGTGGCAGGGTTAAATTAATTTAATTCGCACACTAATAATTTTTGGGGGCAGGTATGAGCAAAATACTAGTTTACTGGCCCAGCGTGACCATACTATTTCATAAATATTAAATGAACAATAATTTGAATTCACTTACTTTCACTTACATTCACTTTATCAAGCTACTTCCTATTACTATCAGCTTGCAGCAATTACAGGGAATCTAACAGACAAGTTCTCTTATGTGACCTATTTCACCAATTTCAGCACTTAAGTCATTAGTAGAAAATGGGAGCAAACTCCACGCAGACTTTTCATCTGCAAAAAATGAGTGCAGACCTCCTCTAGATTAGATTAGATTCAAATGTATTGTCATTACACAGCATGAGTACAATACAACGAACAGAAGTTTGGCATCCAACCAGAGTGCAAATGTTACAGTAAAGTGCAGTAGCCATATACAATGTACAATATACAGGTGATTAACTAGAGTATATATGAGTAAGTGGTTCTACTTCTCTCATTGGACTCTTCTCTTCATTGGTTGAGATTCCTTTTCTTAAACATGTTAAAGAATTATTCTACCTCATGATCACATTCAAACAACAACATCACTGACCACTTCAAGGTGACAGACTCGAGGTGCACCTATTGTTTTACCCAGTGCTTTCTCTGTCCTCACTCATCATTGCATCTTGACCTTTTGTTATTCTTCTTCACAGTCAGCCCCAGTCCCCAGCCTGGATGGGAGGGTTCGGATCCCCATCGTCCCAGCCTCAGCCCCCGTCCGGCCCTGTCATGTCCAACTCTGCCAACTTCAGCATGGCAGGCTACCAGACACAGTGAGCTGGTTCTCGCCTTGTTGTATCTTTCATATTATGAGGAATTAGTGGATCCTTACAGACCGCACGGCACTTTTATATAAAGTGCCAATGTTCATTGCCAGTGGCCATATCCTTAAAGCTAGGAGGATGACAGTTGCTGTAACTGGATAATTTTGTAATAAATTATAGAATTAATGGGCATTTCACTCCCAATTTTAAAAGTTTCACCAAAAGTAACTTAACTAAGTATATCTAAAAATGGCATGCTCTTGCGGCTGTACTCACAAAGCCCTCTAAGGCTAAGTTGTTATTAACTGTCTAGTTTTGGAGTAAACTTTGAGGATAATGATATTTTTCTTTTGGCCTTGTTAATAATTTTCTCACACAGGACAGACAAACATTGCCACATTAATATGTGAGCTTGTTCTTAGTTTACAATCTTACCAGAGATGGGGCATCAACACAGAAATAATGATAATAATAATAAATACAGTTTTGCCAAAAGTACGTTTCAAAAGCATTTTATCAAAGAAAATGCTCCTAAAACTAGTAATTTTACATTTAGGAGAGGTGTTTTAGTGGAGATAAAAGTATATTTTCTACAAATTCATCACAGTTCTGAGTCCAACACATTACTGAAACATGACTAGGATTATTGTACTTCGAAACCTTAAACTTGCACTATACCTTTGATATTGACTCATTGAACATAAGCAATAGGCATATTAACAACACTGCATTCAACTTGGCTATATGTTTATGGATGTCAAAACATTCAAAAATAGATTGCTGTTTGCCATCATTCTGAATATGAAATGTTCTTGTAACTCTTCTGTCTACCATATTATATTTGAAAGACTATAACTCTCAACCAATCCACAGTGGTTGAATTCCTTGGCAACATGGTTAATGCCATCCTTCATATATACATTTTTAATGGTATTTGTATAGCAAGTCTGCTTAACAAGACGGTACACAATGAAAAGTGACAGGAAAGCTGGAAGAGAGAGAGAGAGAGGGGTCTAATTGACCTAAACACTATAATGCTGTAAGCATTTAGTATGTGTCCACCAGTGCTAAGCCACCAGGACACCCCATGCCAATGAAAGTTGGTTTTGGCTTAGTAATCTTGGAGGAAATGCCCCAGGTAGCGACTTTGAGCGATATTTAGAAGTACTTTAGAGGTTAAGATATAAATGCTTTGTGAATACAGACCCACAAGCCATACTTTACCCCTCCAATATTATCTTAGGATGCTCAATTTTTGTAAGGACAAGAAGTGTTAGTTTGAACCAAAAGGAAAGCTTGGGAGAACCCCCTTGGAAAATGTTTGTGTACAAAGAACATTTCAATTATACAGCTGTACAAGCAAAAAAAAAATAATACTTTTATCTTGGAGTGATTAAGAAGTTCTTAGCAATGTTTTGATGATTTTTAGTTTACAACTTCATAATGATGTAGCATAGATCAGATTGATTTATAACCCTGAGTGCCCCTGGGGAAAGGAAATAGTATAGCACATGCTCATTGTATAAAGAAAATATCATTGTAAATAGCTTAACCCCAAAAAGCTTTTAAATATTTGATTATATTACTCATTTTAGGGCTGGTTTCCCAGTTTACTCTTGCCCCTAAATTGTTATTTTTCCTCTTACTCACTTGTGTTAATTCTCTTGCAAAACTCAAACTTAAAAATTGTGGGTAACACTTTAGGTGAAGGGCATTGTGAATCACATTATATGCATATAAGCATTATTCCATTATAATTACATTTATTTAAGACTTTGACATGCATGATAATGCATAAAGAATCCGGTATGAGATTGTTTTTAACTATACAATTGTAAAATATTCATATTATATCATGTTCTGATTTTATATTGTCGTATGATTATAATGATTATAATGCACTCATAAATGTGCTTATGATGCCTTATAATGCCTTATTATCAATTTCAAGTAAAGCATAACCAACAAATATCTTTCTTAGAGACAACAGTTTGGGAAACCAGCCCCTAATCATGTTGTGTCGTGTCATGTATGTACTTTATTTTCTTCTTTTTTTTTTTTGGTCTTATTACAAGCTGTTGGACTATTGAATCACCAACTTGAAAAAAATTCAATTATTTGTGCTTCCTATAGCGTTCAGGAAATTCTTTTACACTGATATTTGACATTTTCTGAAATATATCATTGACTCTTTGAGTGCTCTCTGCACCATTCATTTATCTTTTTAGTTCATTGTGAATTTTCTTTTGTAGTACACTTCTACTAAGTATACCCACACAGTGTATCACGACTAAACCATTTGCGAAAGTACTGGTTTACCCATTTCTTGAAAATGTTGTGATATTTGGGTTATATGTGCCATTATGTACAGCCTATTAACAATTTGTTAGCCTCATCTTATCTTTCAGCATTGTATTACTCTGCATACTTCATAATGCTTGTACAATTTTATGTAATTATTTTTTGGGGTACTATCATGTAGTGGAACAGGGTAATGTTGGCTAAATGTGTAAATATAACCCCTGAACATTTAGCTATTTTGGAAGTTTCTTAAAGGCAGTGCTGTACATAAAGTAGGTAGTAGATAGGTGTAAAATTGCTGTCTCATTCAATTTCAGCAATATAATTTATGGAGAAGCCTTAATTGTTAAGTCAGTAGTTAAGTCAACTGCATCGTTTATTTTATTTACTGAGGCTCAATCAGAAAGCTAAATTCTTTACCACAAAGGATTTCTTCCACTTTTAAGTTTGTGTGCCATTTTCATTAAGTAGCAGGAAAGAAGTGATGTTTTAGTTTGAACTGCATGCTTATGACATGTAATGTATTGGTTGCATAAAATATTGAATGTAATGGCAAGTTGCTTTCATGACAACACAAAGTTGAGGAACTGACAAAGTGAATTGATGAATTCCGTTTTCCATGGAAATCAATTAATAAATCACTTCAAACAAGGAAACCCTTGTCCCTGGTTATTGTTCATTACATTTATTATAATCTACATTATACTGTCTGTCTCGAACAGCAATATTCGGCTAACAGCACCAAGCATAAACCTAATTATAAAGTGTATGTTCAGTAGGTAAGAAAAAATAACTTAAATGGATAAAGTACCTTTACTAGGCCTATCTGAGAAACATTTATCAGACCGCAATAAAGAACGACTGTATGGATGATCTACTGTAACATACATACACAATAGACAGTTGTCTGTATTATACAGTTGCCCCAAAAAAGTTTTCAACCACTTTGATTTTAGCAACTATCGCTACAAAATAAAAAATAAATAAAAAATGGATTCATATGGAATGTTTTTGTCTGAGATCAATGCAATACACTTTTACCGAAGTGTGTGTGTGTGTGTGTGTGTGTGTGTGTGTGTGTGTGACAGAGAGAGAGTGTGTCTGGGGGGAGGTTTAAACAAAATTAGCAAAAGAAAATTACGAGTCTGAATGCTTTTTTGAGATACTATTTATAGTAACAGAACACAGTTTCTGTAGCATGTTCTAATAGGTGTTAGTCAATATTCATGAACTGACAAACAAAACTGACCTGTATGTTTAATCAAAACATTAATTTAATCAAGGTGTGAGGTGGGTCAAGTACTCGCCTAGTGTAGGATTATATTGCACATATTTAGCTAGCTTCATTATCTACTTACTTTGAAATAAAACAACTGCAAAAGTTTATAATTCACAACATACTGATCCCAGCACATAAATAGTAAATACAGGTTTCATCTACAACATACAATGCTGTAACCTCTATTTTAAATGTTTGGCTTCTGTCCACTCACTAATGCTTGAGAAGTTTGTAAAATGTACAATGAAAGTAACCATACCCGCATCCTGCCTCACATGCTGGGTTGAGTGGATCAAATGTATGAAAAAGTGTAGAACCTATACACCTTTTATTAAAAAATTAATTCATTGATTCTGAAGAAACATTTCTGCCTCACTGGGCCTTTATCAAATCTCCATGACCGAAGACCTGTTAAAGGCCTACTAGGTCAGAAACACTGCTGCTTTCATGGAAGTTTTGAAGCATAGCGTTGCGAGTCTGTAGAACATGCCAAAGCTATAATAGCTTTTGCTGAAATAAATACTTGAATGAGGTTGAGATTAAGCATTTGACAGATTTGTGTTGCTAATTGGACCTCTGTAATAGTTATTTTATGTTAGTTGGTGGATTTGTCTTTGCTGTTGAAGGCAGGTAGGCCTACATATTCAAAGTTCAACACCACTGAAAAGTTATGGAGCACAATATGCTGTTGTGTCTATGACCTGTTCATCTTGAGGTGTCATTGTTACAATACAGTCAACACAATACAATAAATTCAGTTTCTGAGTTGGATCACATGTGACAATTAAAGGTTGAGTTTCCAGCTGGAGGCTTTGGTCTCCATGATGACATCTCAGCCCTCAACCCTCTGTCCAGGTGCACCACAACATTCCCATCTGAGGCAGGTTTGTCATTCTGCAGGAGGTGGGTAGCCTAATTGTAAAATTAAAAAAAAAATTAAAAAAATATATAAATCCATATTTGAAGGGGAAATTTTAGAAAATGTCTCCACCAGACACAAAAGTTCCTTGTTCCTTAAGTTTCCCTAAAGTTAGCTTCTGACTAGCAGTACCCCTTGATTTCAATGATGAATATAAATAATTATACTAATGAGCCACGGAGGGACAAATATAGAAACGTATATCCTGCACTGTGACAAGCCTCCAGTAACAAGAAAATGAACCAGCTAATACTATGTAATGTAAAAATGTTACATTATTCTTTTAAGTTTTTTCTTTATTGGTGTGTAATAACTGAAATCCATATACTCACATCATTATTGGTCATATACAGTTTTCCTGTCTCCTTCCCTTTGGTTGTCTCCTTTAGCTCTAGCTTCCCCATTATCAGCTCAATCCGGGACATGATAGAAGCTACAGAGCCTTCTAGTTGGAGAACCTGTCTGGTCAACCTTTCATGGAGAGGAGGGTAATTCAATAGCAGGTGGTACACAATGTACATTGCGGTTAGCATGCATGGTGTGACTGTGTGAATGTGCAGTTGAGTATTTACTTCCACGGATATATCTGTAGTCCAGTTTCTTGTTGATATGTTTGACATGGATAGTGTATTCATGTCTTTATATGTTAGTGTGTAACCTGTCATCAGTGTAAGAGTCATGATACATGGGGGGCTTCAGAGAAAAGCAATATTGCCTGAGGCAGTGACAGGAATTGGTGATATATGGTCATATATGAATGGTATTTCATAATGTCACAGTGCATGACATTTGAGACAAATGCATCCATATTGTATTATGTTCTTTATTTTGGTAAATTATGCACTATATGAATTTCCCTGATGAGATATGAAAGGACCATACCGGTGTTAATATGCGTTGATTTCCCTTAACTAGTCAACCCACATATATCACATTACCTCTAACCATTTTCAGAAGCACAGCTCACTGTAAAGTCGAACGTTATGGCTTCAAAACGTAGCCTATTTCTTTATTGTTCCCTAGTTCGAGTTAGTTTCAATGAATTTTCTGCAGTTTTTTTTTTCTTATTATTTTATTTGGAATGCATGTTCTAACAATGTAAAAATGAATTGAAACTAACTCAGACATCTTTGTCGGCAAGACTAGGGAACAATTTAAAAATAAGTTTTGAAGCCATAATGTTCAACTTTTCAAAAATTGGTAAAAACGTCAAAGTGCAAATATCTTATACAGCAACATGAAAAAAATGTGTATTGTTCATAGCTGTCATAGTCATTGTCCAGAATTGTGGCCCATGTATGGTGGCCTTAGAACTTTGAAAATGGTTTCCCTCAGAGACAGATTTGATTTAGAGTTTAATGTGCCAGTAAACAGTGAACGCACCTTTGAAACTCCTCTTGCTCTACCAAGGTTTGGTTGGGCCTGTTCTTCTGTTCATTGGTATTATTGGAGGGTTCGTCCAGTAAACCTTTACCATAGTTTATACCCAGATTGTTGAGTTCAGCACTAAGAGCATCCTGAGGAGAATGAAAAGAAAGATACATATTTTTTGAATACACTGAACATTAGTTTTAGTGTCAAATTGTTTTAGTTTTTTTGTTATTGTTTTTTATTGATTGTCAACCTAAAGAAAAACAAATAGCTGTTAAAATTATGTGTATTTAAAATGGGAAGTTAAATAACTTGATGCAAAATTTTAAAGCTTTTTCAAATGCACCCCAAAAAGATGTGGAAAACCAATTTGCTTATGCAAGCTTGCATGTCATAGCCACCTTCTTGATTTTATTTTGAAAAGAATGTTCTCTGTGCAAATTTAAGCTTGAAGCAACTTCAAACTTCTTGCATCAAGTGGTTTCCCTTCCCATCCCTCCCACATATTTTTGTTCCTTTTCAGGGGCCTTTTATATACCTCCCTATATTTAATCCCAACATTTAAAACGTGTGCCTTTCAAATAATCATGTTACTGTATGACAGAGTGCAAAAACCTCATTCCTCAAGGGGAGAGTGATTATAACATCACAACTCTTTTTCATATCAAAGGAATCCCTATCCTGCACAGAGTCGTTTAGTTAAAACATGGAAGTGGACCCAGGAACAATATCAGCTGAATGGGGTTTTGCCATACATGTAATTTAAATAATGTGTACCACTAATAATAAGACCAGAACATGGTTGTCATTAATACAGAATGCTAAGAAATATGAAAAAGATTTTACCCTAATGGCTATCGATGCTGAAAAGACATATGATTGGCTTGAGGGTCTTATCTCTTTAAGGTTCTAGAAGTGTATGGATTCCCAATTGAAACTGTTAACATTATAAAAAGAAGTATATGAATTCCCAATTGAAATTATAACATTATAAAAACATAAAACAATCTACAAATCGCCAATGGCACAAGTAGGCCTATATTAAAATGGAATACTCTCAAATCCATTCTCACTAACCCTAACCTCTATCGCTGTTGCATTAAAACTTGATATAGGACCCCTTGCTCAGAAAATAAGACAAAGTAAGTGCCATTATTATAGGTACAAAAAAATCACTATAAACTGCATTTTGACTAAACGATTCTATAGCATCCCAACCCCAAGGTTAGGAAAGATTGGCTCAGGTTATGCAAATTAATCCACAGACCCTCTTTTCTTCCAGCTCAATTTTCATCCTCTCCTGTTCCTCTTGGTCAAGAATTTGGTTTCCATCACGGTCAAATCGAGAGAATGCTGCAGAGATTTCATGATCAGCATGCCCCATCCTGGAAAATAAACATCAGACAGGTGAGGATCAAGTTTAATAGTTTCAATAGTTACAACAATGACAGCACAAGACACATCATGAAATGAAATTTAGAAAGAGAGCAGAGAAGAGACATGCCAGAGTGACAGTTTGGTGTGGATGCACATGTGCGCACCCGGGGAGAACACAAACACAGAGCCACAACCCTTGTGTGGGGGCATGTGTTCGGGGAAGCTGAGCACATGCTTTGTGGGAGGAGAAGTGTAGTGCGGTGCTGGACGAGGTGCAGATCCCCCACTCCCAGAGGGAAGCGAAAATACGGAAGCGTATTGCACTCATTGGGAAAAGATCTCATTATAATGAGAAAAAGATCTTGATAACAAGATAAAGATCTGGGGAAATCTATAAATTGTTAAATCTATAAAAGTTCAGCCTGGTTTCTCATAACGAGAAAAGATCTCGATATAACAAGAAAATATCTCGATATAATGAGAAAAAGATCTTGTTATAACAAGAAAATATCTTGATATAACGACAAAGATCTCGTTGTACCGAGAAAAAGATCTGGGGAAATCTATGAATTGGGGCAATGGAAGAGCTGTGTGCTTTCCACCTGAGCAGCCATGAAGGCTTTAAGTTTATTATTTTGTTTCAGTAAAATCTCTTGGCATACTGGAATGCAACCCAAATAATGGGAGTAATAGGTACTGTATGAT
>OMKL01102804.1:0-14291 GCA_900302295.1 Parasudis fraserbrunneri | reverse complement strand
CTGACTGGTCGCTAAAACCTTCAACCAATCAAACAATTCTGCTCACAGTTAACATTATTGCTATATAGCCTAATGTAATATAAATCCCAAACCTTTGACTTAATATCTCATCAAGCTGAATGGGGTGAAAGCTGGGCACAATTTACTTCGTCTCAATCATGCACTGCTCTGCTATTAGTGGAGGAGGATGCGTTGTGACAGTTTGGTAATGGATTGGACTGTAGCCGCCGATCCATCAAATGTCGCTAGTATCGGCCCGATTCTGGGTGTCAGATCGGTGCATCCTTACTTCTGTCACTCTCCTCATGTGTCCTTTTGTCTTTCAGTGTGTTATGTGTATTAGGTTATCCCAGTTAGGTTGAATAACTGTTATGGAATCCCTTTCACCATGATGTTTTCCATGCGTAATAATACAATTTCCATGCATAATCGACTGATTCTGAGTAACACGAGTCAATTAACCACAATGTAAAGCTTAAATAGCTTTTAGTGATTAATTGATTGAAAGGCTCCATTCAGTTGAACTATTAACTTCAAATTGGGATGAAACGCCTAGACTATTGTCAATAAAAGAGTGCCAGCATCTGCACTCAGATATGATCTGAGTGGGAGGGGGCGGAGGCACAATTGTATGCCAAAATGGATACTTAAATTGCACTGCGGAAGCAGATCTGTATCGATACCCCTCAGCTGCGCCACCTCACCCGTCTCGACGCAAGCGAGTTTTTTTCAACCCACAAAATTCCCGCACAGGCGCAGTCGGACTGAAGGCACAGTCAGAATGAATACATTATATTTATATTTTCAACAATTTTATACAACAATTTTATACAAATTCCTTGAATCTGTGGAACATGTTAAAAATGTTTTGCGAAGAAACTAGTCTAAATCTAATTTTAATTATGTATGTACATATGTAACTACTTCCTTCCCTGCCTGGCTACCCCACACCCAAGATAAGTAAGCAGTGTTCCTGGCTCCAAAAAGCTCAGGTAATTGAACAAAGCTAATTACTTGCTTGTTTCCCCCCTGTGACATCACAAATTACACTAATTCTTAACAGCTTGTTTAGGATTGTTAGGCCCTGTCCACATATATAAAGATATTTCTGAAAACGTATTTTCTTTGGCCTCCCGTCCACACTAAAATAGCGTTTTAGGTCACTGGTATGGCATGCTCATGTGAGCTTTTTAAATTGTTTTTGTGTTCTTGTGTGGATGGTTAGATCTTCTGGGTTGGTGTGGACAGGATTTTTTTTTTTTTTTTATATAAACGGAGGGGGGTAAAAATGTGTTTTCAGAAATATTAATATAATATGGCCTTAATCTGAAGACTTAAAGCCCTGGCCAAACGACAAGGAGAATCTATGTAATTTTCCCCCAGTGCCTAAATAACATTTCAGAATGCCAAATCCATACAAAGACAAGGCAAAACTCATTTTCCATAATATGTCTCTTAAGTTTGCAAGTATCTGTGGAGATCCAGGAAGATAAATGCTGGCAGAGATATTACATTTAATTTCAGTTATGATGTAGCCTAACTTACATTACATTTGCTTTAAGCACGTACAGATTTCTTTATACTAACCACGGCTGTTACATGTTATACTAAATTATTGCCGCACTTTCTACAAAAGAGCGATATGTGATATATTGCTATAATGCCTAGACTGCCAGTAGGTGGCAGTAGTATACAAGCTATGGACTGCATGTGAAGCATTGTACAGTGCACTTGGCTAGTTGCGATGTTGAACTAAAGATGCCCACTCTGTATATCCGTCTTGCCTGGTCTTCCTTAACACACAACATATAGCAAGGATGCCTTTTGAGTTTTGAGTTATTTGACCACATAGTGGTGCTATTCTCACAAAAAACTATAAATGTGAACTACTCCTCAACGGTGTCTCCGATTATGATGAAATTTGAAATGTGTTGTCACTTTGTGGTATCCTAGCAATGTTATCAATATGAAATAAAGCCGCAATCTTGTTTTATTTTACAAAAAGAAAGAAAATTAAGATCCTACACCTCTTAGACCATTCACTTTATTCTCAAAAACATATTGTGTGGCGTTTAGGGACCACCAGTTTGGAGGTAGGCCATACCCTCTGCTGTCAGCCCCTAACAGTGTAAGCCTCATTGATAAAAATGCTAATGCATTATCATTTCAGGCTAGGCTAAATTACATTATTGGCTTGCTTTATGACATTATGGGCAGTTATTACATGTTGGGGCAGGAATGACATTATTGGCTGCTATACACACTGATTATTGACAATAGAATGTGTGAGAATAGAACCCCCCACCACTAACTCAACCAAACGACCCCTGATAATGTGCTTTCGAGCCCCTCAGCGCAAATTAATCTTATTTTCCCATTTCCATCTGTCTGCCCGCTTGGCCTGCCAGCTGCTGTCATTCATCCATTCATTCAGTCTGCCTGTGGTACACTGGATGTGTTTTAAAAGAGGCTGTTAGAGGTAAAATCCTTTAGTGGTCCTAAGGGGGAACCTGTGCTGTCTTTAAAGATGGCACTCCAAAAAGAGGATAGAAGAGCATGTTGCAGTGCATTAATTAGGCAGATAGGTTTGGATGCATAATTTATGGGATCTGAGGCTATGGGCGCTTCACCACTGTACACTAGTTCTGTGTGGCAGCACACACAAATAAAAACGCAAATTATGTCATATCTCACTCTTGCACATGCCCAAACACAGTCACACATAGTAAATTGCATGCCCAACAGTGAGATGGTGACAAACACATGTGCACTGCCACACACATAGTACATGCGCACACACACACAGAGAGACACCATGTGGAAATCATGGCACCAGCAAGACCTTTTCAAGGGCTTCAAAAAGGAATGGCAGAGGTGTTAATTACCATTAGACTTTGTGTTTGCTTTCTTCTCAAAAGATCCTCATGAATCCAATAAGATTCATGTTATCAAACTGAACTTAAAGTGGTAATCCGCAAGATCCTAATTTTTGTTTGTTTTGCCGACATATATTGGTGATAAGTGGTCATTGCTGTTGTGTTTTTGCACTGTATTGACTTGCATTCCATCTTGAAAATTACTAAGTACTGTTAGCCTATTAATTCCTAAGAAACCGCTGATGGTGATGTAAAACGTATCACTTCCTGTGTGCCAGATGATTTTTCAGGGAATGTCCTACCAGACACCACAGTTTAGAACAGCAAATGTAAAACCATTCATGAACTGGGTATAGGTAGAATCACTATTGTGTTATATCAGTTGCCGTTAGAGAGTGGGAAAATATGTATTTATATGAAAATGTTCAAGATTAATACTTTACAGGGGAATTCACAAGTTTAAATATTAATTTGTTTTTTCTTGAGATTGAAACATCCTTCTATCAGTATAGGTTATGAACAAAAATAAGGCTCTCCCAAAGCTATAGAAACCAAGGAGCCAAGTCTCTAATCTGTGACAGAAATGTAAAGCCAGTTCCACTGAAGATGGATGATACTCACTTTGTGAACACACACATAGTTTCTCCACTTCAGTTCTGAACCAGAAAATGTTACCCTATTCCCTGAGTAAATCACTCCAGGTACTGTCTGGAGGCTTCGTTTACCATTCCTTCTCCATTGAGCTGTACATTGGTGAGAGTTCACAGATTAAGGGGGGCGGAACAAATTTATAGGAGGTAGTTAATGTTCACTACACGGGCGGGACTGGGCGAGGGCAGGAATAGGAATAATATATTTCTAGGTCTACCATGTTTTAGTTGTTTAATCCAGGGGTTACAGAGGCTGCCCAGAAAAATGAGGAATACTTTAAATTCACTATTTCATTCACTAGAAATTGGCCTAGTCCAATCAGTTATCTTCCAACACTGCTATCTTCACAATTAACCCATCCTAAGCACCTAGCCATTATTTTCTATGAAAAGTAGACTACTTGGATTATCTGCAGCGGAGGATGTTTAAAACATGTACCTGGAGACATGCAGAAGCAAGGGGGAGAGTGCATGTTGTTTTTATCCTTTTTCTAAACACAAAACCAATTTGCTTAAATGTCAGCATTGGATTTATGTGGAAGATCGATCTAGTATGGGAAGACCTCAACATCAGATGAAAACAACAAATACAGGATCCAACGTTATGTCTGCTCAAAGGTGGGTGACTGTCATTCAATTTACTGTAGCATTGAGTTGCTAGACTATTTGCCTTATTCATCTCACCCTTTGTTCCTGTAGATCACTATGAATGCATTTCAGTGAGCAGATGACTAATTCACTTCCATGTATTTCAAAACTCGAAAACTACGGAGGGGAAACATAATCTGAGTCAGGTAATCATGAGCTTGTAATTCCAATTGTGTCTTCTGCCTGTTGTTTTGACTATTTAGGTTCTTGAAGTGGTATTTTTATTGCTAAGCTTTAACACTGAAGTGAACGGGCACTTCCGCATTCAGACCCCATATTACCTCAAATTTGACTAATATGGCGGCAAAATGAATAAGGTAAATAAAGCCAGGCAATGTGCAGCTGAGCCGACAACGACACAAACATATTAGCATTAGCTACTTAGGCTAACGATTGCTAAAACTACTCGAGCATGTCAGATCATGTTTGCTATCCCTCTCTAAAACTGATGCTCAGCAAAGGGTAGCAGTAGTGTTCCTGTGCTGTCCTCGGTATATGTGCCGTATAATATACTTATTATATATTATATCTTAACAGCCAGATAAACTTGTTTTTTTACTGTCACAGGTTGCATGTACAGTATTTATTGTATATTTAACTTCAAACATAGTATATAGCATCATATTTTAACATGTAGTTAATTATCTGTTCATTTATTTATTTGCAATTATTCTTGATGAACTTCCAATGGCCTAGGAACAGTCTCGACATTGACAATAGTAACTTGGTAGATTTCTAGCATCTAACTTCACAAAAAGTAACATTGTCCCAAAAATAATGATCTGTGATTGTAGATAATGACAAAAACAATCAATACATACCCACAATGCTACCAAAGGAATAAGATGAATGCAGACGTCACTTGATTAACTCAGATACAATAAAGCGACAGCTCTGTGTCATGCTCACTCACTTCCTGATCACTGGTCACATGACATCACTTCCTATTACTAACATCCTGTGATTCTTAACGTGATCACAATGAAATACTAAAACTGAAACAAGACTTCTAACATATGAACTGAATTGTAACAAAACAATTCAGTTCAATTCAAACCTTTATTTCAACACGAAGGTTCAAATGAGGTTTTTACTCTCATTTTCAATGATGTCGAGCTTACACACAAAATGAAACAAATGATTATAAAGAAAAGAAAAAATCAATAAAACAGTTACACATCTAAACATGATTTTTTTTTTAAACTGTAAAATACATATAAAACACAGATAACCAGTTAAAACTGTAAAAAAAATTGTGGCAGGGAGGTTAGTGATCATGTTTTTAAATTGCCCATAAGTTAGTAGATAATTTATTTTTAGTGTATGTTGAAGATCATTCCACGAAGTTGGGGCACTAAAGTAAAAGGCTGACTTTCCAAATTCAGCCTGTGCTTGGGGGACCTTCATCATAAGCAAGTCATTTGAAGGAGTTAAATAGGCAAAGTTCCAATCTAGCATCGCTTTTATATTAGGTGGTAGCTTTCCGACAATGGCCTTATAGATAAACAAATACCAGCGTTTATTAAGCCCCTCCGCCAACCCACCTTACCATACAGTATGCAATGGTGAGTAACATAGCCATCACCAGTAATAAATCTGAGTGCAGAATGATAGACCGTGTCCAGGGGTTTAAGAGTGGAAGGTGCAACATTTCTATAAATTACATCTCCATAATCCAACACTGATAGGAACACTGCTTCAACAATAGATTTCCTATTAATCATAAGGAAGCTGGTTCTGTTTCGGTGGAAGAAACCAATTTTTATGTTGCAGTTTGTTAACAAGATTGTCTATGGTATTTAAATGTAAATTTCTCATCAAGCCAGATACCAAGATATTTATATTCAGTGATTCTCACAATGCTAGATCCATTTACAGTGGATATGCAAACCATTATGCTCCTTTTGTTTTCTATGTGGAAACTGCTCTCTCTCATACTGCAATCATTACACGGATCTTGGGTTTATATTAGATGAACTTGTGACTTTTGAGGAAGGTATCAAAGGTCAAAGGCCAGGGGTCAAAGCTCAGTTTGTGCTCAGCTGAGATCTGGTACTCTACTCTTTGGTGATAGAAACAGGTAGATGTAATGCTATCCCTGAAGAGGACAGGTTATGTACATTATGTATCTAAATCAAATTGAAAATGAAATCCACTTTGTGTTTTACTGCCCATTCTATAATGATTAATCTGTTTTGTAAGCATGCATCTGTTGATTTGATTTCCCTTGATGATGGGCAAAGACTTTTGTTTCAGGAAGATGTACATGGGATAGCTCAATATATATGTAGATCATGGAACAAGAGGAAATGTTTTTTGTAGACTGACTGAAAATGTACGAGAGTTGGTTGGACTGTCTCCTAAATTAATATTTATTATTTATGAATGTTTTGTACACAGTCAGTAAGGGCTGTAATATGTATACTTTGTGTATGTATACAGATATATGATGCATATTTATCTGATTTATGTTTGATCATTGTGTATAGTGTCTTGTAAGTCCATATGGACTAGGCACCAAGGTGCATGACACTTAAATAAAAAGCAATCAATCAATCGATCAATCGATCAATCAATCAACCAATCAATCAATCAACCAATCAATCAATCAATCAATCAATCAATCGTCTTGTATGACCATTCTACACTTTATATTAGATTTACAATGGAGCCATCCTTGACTGAAGAAATTCTTAGTTGACTAATAATCAAGGTTGATGATTATTAGAATCTGTAAAATCTGTGCAATAATGAAAAAGCACCTCTTAAAATCTCTTACCAGCGATGTGCTAATCATTTTTCAGGAAATAACTCATTCAGTACGGAAAAGAAAACATTATAATTGATTAATCAACTAACAGATTATTGGTCGTCTAAGACCTAACTGACTATGAGGGGGCAGCCCTATTTTACACGCAACATTATTAGGTGTGCCTTGTAATTTTCATTCTTGTATAAGTGTGCAGTAACATCAAATTGGACCCTAACTGACAAGGAGTAAAGGTTTCGATCTTTGTTAAATCAGTGCTTGTCTTCTTCCCCAGGACTACATCGAATCTCCATTATGATAAAGAGGATGCTGGGGAAGGCTCCTAACATCTACTTCCGTCTCTGTTGGCTGGTGTTTGCTCCCCTGCTGGTGTTGGTGAGGGCCTCTTTAGTTACTGTCCCAGTCCACTCACTGTAGGATTTCAAAATAGATCAAGATTATCAATAGGATCATACTGATTTTGAAAATTAAGCTTGAATCCATCCTAGATTTGTGAACAGGCATCCCTCATGTAACAGATGTCCCAGCCTATCAGTTATTTACAGGCTGCTCACTACAGGTGCTCCCAGTATATTAGTGTGAGGGCTCTTGTTGGTGGTGGCTCTTTGGGTGGTGGTCGGGGTTGTTGCTCTCTTCCTCTGGGTCTGAGCTTTGGATTTATGCTGCGGGTTGTTTGTAAAATGTCTCGGTTTGCACTGCAGTAGGCTTGGGCCACACAGTAGCCTGTGTAGTTTTCCCGATTATCGGCTTTATGCCTGCATTAGATGAGAGTTGTGAATAATCCTGTTATCCTATTAGGGAGATCACTGCAATGTTATTTCAACAAGAAATAATTAACTTAGCTACAAAGGATTCTGCTTCCATGATAATAATAATACAGTTTCTGTATATTCTGTATATGCATACGGCTTTTCTCTTTTCTCCATAGACCATACTCCTCTCCAGTGTTGTCCAGTACACTCCAGCCCGCTATGGGACGTACACATATCCGGTGTGGGCCGAGGTGGTAGGCTGGGGTGTCTCACTGGTCTCCATTATATGGATCCCTCTGGGAGCCATTCAGGAGATCTGCCGAAACAAGGGCTCATTTCTTCAGGTTAGTATGAGAACCAGGAAAACCAAACTCAAGTCTTATGCTTTGGTCTGGAAGGTTGTTGGTCTCTGACATTGTGTCCTTTCTATCTCCCCAGAGAGTCAAAACAGCTGTGACTCCCACAATAGATTTGGATGACATGGATCATCTGCCAGAGAAAGAAAAAGCAAACACTGCAGAGTGTGAAGCCTTATTTACCTCAACCTCATAACCAGGGACATAGCCACTTTCCCTATGTCTCTCCTGTGTAATGGTGATTTCGTCTCGTCGTGGATGCAGCGTGCTTGATTAGTCTGGAGGTAGAGAAGGGGCTGATCATTTACATAAAAAGCTTTTATATCTATTATTTACTCTGAGATTTCTAGTCTTTAAATTACTTATCCTATCATAGACGATGGAATTTTTTTTTTCAGCTTGACCTTCCAACCAAATAGATATGATGGTACAGTATGTCAAATTTTGCCTCGAGCTTAAGGTAAAATGACGTTTCATGGACGTTTGAGGTAGTAGCTTTTGGTTTCCGGCCCTTAAGCTTTTTAGTTGATTCAAACAGCATGAACATTTGGCTGGGGCTGACACCTCACAGTCTCCACATCAGATTCCTCTTACCACTGGACGTTACATAGTACATACTTACAGTAACTGACATTTGTAGTCAGGATTTAGTTGACAAATAGTCTGTTTCCTTGACAAATCTGCTAAATTTCTGTGAGTGTCCCCACATGAATGCAACCATGCAAAAAGGCATTTTTAAATTTAGTGTGTGTATCACATGAATTATGTGAATAGTGATGTGATGCCAGAAATGTAGCCTACTTAGAATGTTTCAAGAAAATAACATACTAAATGAAAAATGAACAAGTTTTGAATAACTAATTGAGTTTTATGCTGTGTGTACTTTGCTCCTCATACTTTTGTGTTTACACTCTGGAAATGCTCCAGTACAGTGACTGTACCATGGAGGTTTTATTGGCTGCACACTTTCACAAGGTAGAACACTCATTGGACCGTTCATAATGTTGCCATTGACACTTATTAACAAGTCAGGCAGTCCAGAGTTGCATTCAATTGACCTCTTTTCTTGATCCTTGATCCTTGACAACTGTTGCTTTCGGGCGGAGTTTATGAACATCCTCTTAAGTTGAGCAGTTGAAAAGTTCATGTTTCCAAAATGTTTTGATGTGGTTAAATGAGTGGTTAAATAACAAAACTAAATAAACTAAACCAGCTAGATTTATCATACGATAGTTATGCTCTCTGAGAAATGTTTGAAAGGTTTGAGGAACTTTAGGTAGTTGAAAAAGTTCCTAGAAGAACCCTTTTGGGTTCTATAATGGTGACAGACTTTGAATAACAAGGTTTTGTAAACTGTAAAATGAACAAGGCTCTGTTTGGCTTGATGTTCCCTGGTAGATTTTCGGCTTTGTCGACTGTTTCTCCATGTAGTATACTAAACAAGAGCTACACCAGCAGTGCCTTTTTATAAACTATTGGGAACTTGCACTGAAAATAAATGCGCATAGCAACTGAAAATTATTTAAAGTGATAAGAACAAGAAGTAAAACTATATTTATCTATTGAGGGGTCTTTCTTTGGATCATGTGGAACTTAATAATACCTGAATTAAGTGCCCTGAATCAAAACCTTGTATTTGTTTGACAACCAAAATAATTATTTAGAGATTGCCTACTGTAAATGTTATAATAAGCTGTTTTGTTTATATTGCAGTATATCAAATGCTTGAATGTCAAAGGATGATTTTGAAAGAAAAAAACCAACAACAAACTATTACTCAATAGTTCATTATTTTCTCTCTGAATCAGTATACCAATTATCATTTTGATATCAAATGAGAACAAGTTTTAATGGGCTTTGAATGTAATTTTGCTTTGCTTATATTGTTTGTTGCTTATAAGTTTGTTGAAAAGACTTGTGTGATGTTTTTAATGAGAGAATTACAGATCATTATATTATCTAAAGATAAAGCCACAGTCAGAGGCATCCACTGATAATCATACATATTATTACACTTTTGTTACTCTATGCAACTGTTTAATTTGCTTTTGTTTTACTCTTCTGTAGTACCAGTATATTATGTTACATTATCCTCAGTCTGTATGAAACAAAAGAGAACAGAAACAATAGGACATAAGGTAGATGAACACATCTTGTATTTTTAAATAACTTTGTTTTGTTCTTTTTTACCATTCATATCAGATGATTCTACTGGCATAGGTTTTTAATTTTCATGTTAATTATATATGTCTTGACTTTGGACCAAATTATTCAAATACTTTATTTGTTTTGTATGCAGTAATAGTGCAAGAATAGCACAGAATAAGTCATAATGATTGGTTAATTGATTATACACCTACTGTTTTGATAATGGCTTTGTCAGTGTCACAATTTAGTTTTTTGTTGCAGATTTCTTTTTTCACCAGTAGCTGTATTTATTTACATTATATTTTCAGTATGATCTGTATGTTGTCTGAAATATTTGCAAAAAGCAAACCTGTCTTTTGTAATATTTGTGCCATGTCAATGAACAACATTATGGCAAATCCACATGTGTCTTGTGTCATCTGAATTAGTGCTTCAGAAATACCACTAGGTGGCACTGTAGAACAGTAGAAAAGGTGAGCAAGGAAAAGTGGCATGTGTTTTTAATTTAATACATTTTATTTTATTTTATAGTTAACAGTTTTTCTCTCATCTATCTTATTTACTAATACTGAACTAGGTCTGTCCATTTATTTTTCTTTTGTGCTACATATTTACATTTTGGGGTTATTTTAGTAGGTAAATCCGCAATTTATCCAGGAAATAGCATTATGATATGTTATGATACAGCTACATGATATGCACATGTGTATGCATGTACACACACACACACACACACACACACACGTGCAACTGCAGCCACCCTACACTTGTGTCTCAGATCAGTGATAATTACATATTGCTGGTGTGATTAACACCAGCAACTGTGAACAATCTATGTGTGTAACTGTGAACTGTGAACAATCTATGTGTGTAACTGTGAACAATCAATCCCCATTACATATTACAAATATTTGTATTGCATGTCTTTGAGAAACCAGAAAGAGTCCACAACCGGGGGAGCAGGGCCAAGGTAAATTTGACAGCAATGAGCTTGGAGATTACAAAGTTAATTATACTTTCTGGCCATTGGATAGTGCAGTGCCCTATACAGAGATTGTAATCTAATCAATATTCTCTTCCTGCCCCCATCGTGACAGAATGTATCATGGCAACTAAATTACTGCTGGAAGCGTTGTTGGATCAATATCCATAGACTTAACCGTCAAGGGGGCAGTAAATTAATAGCTAGGCAAGGTACAGTAGCATGGTAGTGTGAGTCTGAGTGGACAACGTGCTGAGAGGTGAGTTGATTTACTGTCTTATACTCTATGGCATTTGGTGGATGCTTTGATCCAGAATGCCTTACTGTACCTTAAGTGCACACATTTTTAGTAAGGGTGGCCCCACTGGGAATCCGACCCCTAACCTTGGTAATGTTAGTATCATGCTCTACTACTCAGTGAACTATACACACACCACAGCAGCACAAGTATCTTCTGTTAACAGTGAGAGGAGCACATGTATATAGTTAGAAGAAAGAAATTGTGGGCATGACCTGGGAAACAGACAGTTAGGACAGCAGTTCGACCACATGACAGAGCTGTCTCAGGTCTTGTCTGACCTCTGACATACATCTAGGCAGGATAAAGGGTGGTGCTGTGAGACAGGGTATTAGGTAAGGGGTAAAACAAAGACATTTGATATAGAGCACTGGTTCTCCACCTTTTCTGTGTCAAGGACCCCCAAACTGATACACATTAGTCTGTGGATGCCCATGCACCATCTGAGAAGATTTTGGCTGTTAGATATGATTCAGTCCAGAATTCCATAACTGATACTGTAGTTAAGGAGATAACGGTGGAAAAAGTGAAACCTTAGAGTTAGAAATTAGAATAGTCACTCTTATATATTCTCTCACTTCAAGTGAATAAAATAGTGAAATTAAACTATTCAGCATTTTTCTGGGGACCCCCTGAAACCCCTCAAGGACCCCTGGGGGTCCCTGGACTCCATGTTGAGAACCACTGTGATAGAGAATCCCAGTATTTATCCACTCTTATAGTCTGTGTGATGGTCCCTGCTTTAGGTTCCAGGCAGCACCAGGGGTATTTGATAACAACTGTGTTTATGTGTTTAACAGGGATCCCTGCCTGTGAAAGATGAAATCAGCAATAAAGGGAAATTAAAACTTCCTTCCTTCCTTCCTTCCTGCAACTCCCAAGAGACCTTACACTGGCGGAACATTGTATTTCTGCTTGTTCTGCAAGTCTGTGTGCCAACAACGAATGAATCAATAGTATTTCTTTAACTTTGTACGCTATTTTGAACATGTATTTTACCAGAGATACACCGAAAGTTTTTTTTTTTTTTGTGTAGGCCTGTAGGTCCAATTCAGCCACTGATTGTCGATTTATTAGTGCATCCATTTGTATTTTACATAAGGATCTCCATCACTCTAATATCCACTGCTCTTTTAGTAGAAGAGACAACAAAGAGGAGCGTATCACGCCTTTATATCCTACGTCAAAATCAAATAGATTGATTTGTTGTGGCTAACCACAGTATCAGACAGACTCACTACAAAGCATACAGCCCATTTCCCAAAGTGATACAAACATTAACACTGCTTTTTGTGTTCATAGATGCGAACCACCTCTCACTCACGGTTAGCTGCTCTGTCCCTAGTGGTGTCTCACTATTAAAACTTGAAAGAGCCCCAGTAGGCCTATTTATTCCTTTTTATTTGTTTTAATTATTCATTAGAATTATTTGTGGCATGTGTTTTTACGTTTTGTTATTCCTGTTCCTGGAATAAAGATTTAAGACTATCGGTCTATGTGATGTCTGTGTGAATTGCTGTTGTAGACAGGGTGATACAATCTGTAGAGCAGGGGTCCCCAAACTTTTTCTTAGAGAAAAATGGAAGATTGTTAATAGCTAAGGAAATGTTTATTTTAAAAGCTGAAAAACATTATTATCAAATAAAAATATGATATGATAAAAAATAAATAAATAAATACATTATCTTTATTTTCAAAATGTGTTTCTGGCATTGTTCAGAGGGCCGGGCCAAATGCAAGGGCGGGCTGTAGTTTGGGGACCCGTGCTGTAGAGCATGAACCATGCCACACTTAGGAAGTGTACATACTGGAAAGGTATGATCTGTTTGAATGAAATCAACAAATCTTTTACCTCAGCACCTGCCCTCTTAGGTTTGGATGTGTGTGCATACTCCTACTTATGATCTGTTTGAATGCCATTAAAAAAATGGGGAAATGGGAACAGGGGAAGGGATACATGCAACGTGCACATAACAAGCACGCGTGTGTAGAGTGGCTAACCAAAACAAAGGACAGAGAAGCTCAGATTACAACACTCACATAGTAAGCGTGACTTCATTCTCTGCTCCGGACACCATTACTTGAATATATCTTTAAATAGCAAATAGTTGTTTGGTGCTATATTCATGTTCAAAATCTTAAACCATGCACCTGTAAAATTTAAGAGTGGTGTAGGTGGCCAGCAATCAATGTATCAAATAGTTTTTTTTGTTGTTGTGCAAATTCATGAGAAGTGCTAAGAAATCAGCTAGTGTGCTCTAGCTTTGAAGTTTGAAGTTTGAGTTTATTTATTTGCAATCACAGTGTACACTGAAAAAAATTGCAGAATTTACAAATGTAAAAAATGACTAAAAGTTCTAAAAACATGCTATAACAACTTATCCAGGCATACACACACACACACATCAACACACCAAAAACAACAGAAACAAGGACTGGGAGTTCAATTTTTAGATGTGTTGTAGAGTCTAACAGCTGTGGGTAAGGTTGATGACTTTAGCCTGTTTGTTCTGCAGTGAAAGTCCGTTATGTTGTTTCTGTTTCTCAGTAGTCTCTGTGTGTTTTCAGCCCTTGTCTGGGGTAACAGCTCGTGCAGTGGATGCTCTTTTTGGTGCATTTCTTTGACCAGCTGGATGGCGGCTTGTTCTCTCCTGCTCTGAAGGGAGGGGAGTTGCAGGGAGGGTGTACGGCCTCTGAAAATGATCTTAAGAGCCCTTTTCTGCACCCTTTCCAGCAGCGCAGCCTGGTTCTTGGTGCACCCCACATAGAGTACACTGCCATACTCCAGGCACGGCCTGACCAGAGTGGTGT
>OMKL01102793.1:0-14341 GCA_900302295.1 Parasudis fraserbrunneri | reverse complement strand
TTTCTTTTTCCAAGGCATGGTTCTATTAGAAATAACTGCTGCTGCTGCAGCTAAACCTACCTGGCTCTTCTCACTAGAAACAACATGCTACTACTGCAGCTAAACCTACCTGGCTCCTCTCGCTAGAAACAACAAGATGCTGCTGCTGCAGCTAAACCTACCTGGCTCTTCTCACTAGAAACAACATGCTGCTACTGCAGCTAAACCTACCTGGCTCCTCTCACTAGAAACAACATGCTGCTACTGCAGCTAAACCTACCTGGCTCTTCTCACTAGAAACAACAAGCTGCTGCTGCTGCAGCTAAACCTACCTGGCTCTTCTCACTAGAAACAACATGCTGCTACTGCAGCTAAACCTACCTGGCTCTTCTCACGAGAAACAACATGCTGCTACTGCAGCTAAACCTACCTGGCTCCTCTCACTAGAAACAACATGCTGCTGCTGCAGCTAAACCTACCTGGCTCTTCTCACTAGGCCTGATATTTACAGCAATCTGGAAAATGCAGAGAATACTGCCCAGACCCACATATAGGAGGATGTGTGCAGTGTGTACCAGTACATGCATCAGTTACCTGCTATCTGTTTTTGATTTAAAAGGTCTTAGCAAAAAGTTATGCAAACATACAATTTCTCAGTCCAAAAGCCTGTTGAAGGCCTCTTTGTAACCCTAAATAAAGCAGTCATAACATACCAGAGTTGGTTCCAGGTGACACTAAGACAGGGCTGTGAATGGGAATCTGGAGTGCTGAGTCACGTTAATTAGAAAACACAAGAGACACTTGTCCCCCTAACCCTGGCTACCCTTCACTCCTCTTACCTCCCCAAGCTGACCTACCCATTTCAACAGGGTTACTTGAGGCTCAACATGTTTATACTCTAGATTATAGTTTATACTATTGATGAGTGGCATATTCAGGTTTTTTTTTAAGAAAAAGAAAAAAAAAGGATTCATAATTTGCCAAAAAAAAACACAAAAAAAACAGCATGGCATCCATTATGATCTAATGGAATCATCCACAGCCCACTTAAAACAACAGTATGGCATGGATGGAACTTGGATCATACTGGTTTAGGCTATATATTCAAGGTTCAATATCATATCACCTGTTCCAATATCACTGAAGAAGTAATGTGGCCTCATGTTTATTAGTGTGCCAGAGGGAATGTCATATGCCATGGAGCTTTAGGTGATTCTACCTTGTATAGGCCTAATCCACCCTTTATCATATAATTTACATGACCAGCAAATACCACTACAATGAGGTTATGTCGGCAACAAAGGGTTTACAGACTTAAATTGTCATATATTTTCTACTCTAATGACTCAACTTTGTGTAGTAGGCACTTAAGGGCTATAAATGTTGCTATAGCCTACTTTTGCCACTACACGGATTCACGATATTAGGTTGGCTATTTAATTTACAACTGCAATAAGATTTCAAAGCTGTTTCTTCATTTACAATAGGCCTATTTTTGTCACAAATAAAATAAACCACAACAGTCATTTCACCATTCTGGGAACAGGATCAAAGTTTGCCCAAGAAAAATGTCTGACATGTTATGACTGAAATCCAGTTTAACACCCACTAAATCCTATAAAACGAAACTTAATAAAAGTGTGCATTTACAGTTGTCCGAAATGTTTTACATGCGTTCAATTACACTTGGGTTGAGTAAGTTTCTGCTAAAACCAGAATTAACCGCGTATTGACACAGGACTGTTATGGATAAACAGAATAAGTTCAACTTCTGCACATATTGTCTGGGCTAAAGAAGACTATAGCCTTCTTATTTACATTTGGAGCATACAGCACACCCCTCTCGTGAGATGGCCCGTGAGACTATTGCGGATTTGTTCTCAAAAGTTAATCGGATATACAGGTAGGTTATTGTAGGTAACACTAATTATGAGGAAGGCTCGGGTCAAATCTTGCATTTCCCAATTAAGTAATGCGAGTTGTTCTGATTAATTTGATCAAAGCAGCGAAGAATCCCCTCTCATATGCTAATCAACAACAACAAAAAACTCCTGTGCTTACCCTGCGATTCAACTCTTCGATGCGGACCTTTTCGCGCGTGCTTTGCGCTCCGGGGTTCCAATATTCATGCTTCCACAACTGCACACCTACCCTGAGGTCCGCCAAGCTTCCGAAACAGTGACTGTAGTCTGGGCAAAGCCTCTCGCTGTACATGCACGAGAATCTCCCTACTCCCTTCGCTGCTGATGGGAGGGAAGTTTTCATCATGCTGTGCTGGCAGCCACTTCTTCCAAACCTCACCCCTCTTTGTGTAGTGTTGTCTCATTGTGATATTTGTCAAGAGTTATTAGCTTGGCAGACCATCGCCATACCAAGAAACTCTGTTCTCCAATATATGTTATGGATTATATTCTTAATAGCCTATAAACTACATTTCTATTTACATATTCAACTTCAGCTGATAGGTTACACTAAGTTTTTGTAACTGGGTGTAACTGGTGGTGTGTTATGACTTCTTTGAAATTATATCATAATAGCATATCCTTTTGTGGCTTTTATTTTGAAGGATTCAAATGAACCAGACAAGACTACGCACGCGCGCACCGGCAGATGCAGCAGGGGGAGGCAAAACAACCACTGGAGTGATTCGAAAGGAAGTACGGATCGGATCTAAAAGGACTCCAAACCACATAATGTTAGCTTGTTTTCACCAGTGAGCTAAATGTCGTAATTTTCGGGGACCGAAGAAGGAACCGTGAATGTTTTTGACTCCCTTTAATCCCTTATTGGGGATGTGAATGTTTCAATACCAGGACGCCACGGCTGAGGTATTTTGAACGCAGAGAGCGCCACATGGAGGCAGTTCTAAGAAACTTGGAGAGCACAACAGAGCTATTAGCCGTGGCCCAGACCGAAATGGTGAAGGAATGGGATAAACAAACTCTTGAGAGGGCATTTCAGTGGACTCGTTACTGTGAACAAATTTATTCAAGGTTTCAGACAAACTCTTCAATCAGGAAAGTTATGGAACAACACTTACAGGTCACAAACGAAAGTTTACGAACGGCCTTCAAAGAGCACACAGACATCACATTCTCAGACCTTTCGCGGTGTCAACATTTGCTGCTGCTGAGGCTGTTGAAGAACCCCACTCTGCCGAGCTCTATCATAGAAATACTTTTTGGCACTCCCAGTCCCCTGACCACTAAAGAACCGCCGGGAGCTAGCGGCCATTGCAACCAGCTCATTGAGTATAAATCAGCGTGTAAAGTCCTAGGTGGCATACACTTGAGATCCACCACAGGTCTTGGTCCTGATGCAGAGGTGCAGGGCATGCTACTGATGGAGAGGCTAGATGCTCTGCTCTGCCAAGGCGGTAAGGTGGGCATAGCAGAAACATTTTTGGACTCCATCCTGCAGATATGTGAGGGAGTGGACCATATCTGCTCAGTCATTGCTGCAGCTCTACTGACAAGGAAAAACAATAAGACTGCAGAAGACGTGTCAGAGGACTTCCTCTTGGACTGGTTACAGCAAAATGACAGCCTGCTTCAAAAGATGTGTTCTACATTGCCCATTGGACATTTAACAGACCTTGCCCAGCAAAACATGAAATTCACGGTTGCCTACTGTAACATTCTCAAAAAATGGGCCTCAGATATGGAATATGACCTAAATGAAGGAGAATGGCTTCAAACAAGTAACAGCCACATCAGAATGTCCTACCAGATGCTGGCTAAGCATTTTCTGGCCTTATTTGAGGCTTGCCCAGTGCTAAGAGAGGACACGGTAGAAGAGCTTAATGTTCTGAAGATATCAGATGGGGACTTTGAGGAAAGAGGTCTGAGTATCTGGGGTGACCTCCTCTCTGAGCTCAAAAAGTAACTCGTTAGCAACCGTCAGTTCACTCTGCTGACATATTGGTAACACCTACTGGACAGTAACTTGGGAACTGACCAGACAAATCTCTTTGAATGGGGAGTCACCTGTTATCTGAGAATCTGTCATACATATAATAATAATAATAAAGTCACTGGTGAATTATTTATAACACAGAATTGTTCCTTTTGTTACAAAAGACAAAATTCATATATGAAACTGTCTCTGCTATGAGATCCCATTGTAGTTACACTGTAATATGATTCTGACATAATATGACTGAAGATTTATTTATTATTATTTTTTTTTTTGCAGTTGGTTGTTTCCAATGCAGATGTTTTGCAGCCATCACATTAAAAACAAAAATCAGAATCACTTCGCTATTTGTCCATTGATGTACTAGGCTTTTAATTATTTTCCCTGTGCACACATCCTGGAAGACTGTTTATGAAATATGTTAGATGTAGGGGTTTACCAGATGGTAGCATCACATTGCCTTGTAATCATAGGTAGCACGTGACTGGTATTAAATTGAAGGAACTGCCAAGCATTGAATTTGCACCTCCCAAGTCAGTCCCTGGAGACCCAAGGCCTCATGTAGCATCATAAATGTCACCTTACCATCAAATCAGTATAGAAGTACTATAACAAAGAGGCATTTTAAGGTCATCTTACCTTTGTTGATTTATGAGGTCCTCAGAAATAATCTCACAAGGGAAAATATAACATTAGTTGTAGAATTAGAATGGAATATATCAAGCCTATCTTGGGCCAGCATTACTTTTGGGATTGTTTTGGTAACAAAGGACTTTGCAGCTCTCTCTTCAACCATTCTTTATGTTAAAGTTTGATATGGTTTCTGATGGATTCTGTGAATCAGATCAGTCTGAGCTTTTGTTGGTTTTCAGAGATGACAAATAGTGAAAGAAGCATTTTGTAGTTGTAATTTTCCTCTTTTTTTTCTTTCTTTAAAAAAAAAAAACTGAACACAAATAATTTTCTTATTCTCATACACCATATGTCAATGGGGCCTCTTCACCAAAACCTGAACGGGGCTCCTGATTAAAAAAATGTGGTTTGCTGTGTGACTTGGCTTCCAATTCACATCTTAAACCTCGACCACGTGTCAGAGCACCTCTGCTGCTGAGGGAGCAATTAGTCGGATCAGGCATCTTCAATCAAACCCACCACAATGGCTGGTGTGTGACATAACACTGGCAGACAGCAGATTACGGCACCAGCCGCGATGTGTGGGGAAACGCCAACATGGCCACGGCTCGTTTAACGCACACCGAGAGCAATTCGCATGGAGACAGACTGCAAGGGTCACTGAGTAAGGGGCTGCACGTACACAAGCAATTTATTTCCATCCAATGAAGAACATATGCACTGGGCTAGAAGAAAACACTGCGTAAATGGATCGAACGTGCTAACGTTTAATAGTTAAATCTAACGTTCTAAATTATGAATGTATGCTATTTCGTATGAAGTGGATTAATGTGATGTCCTTGTTATTCAGATATTGGTTACTAGATCAAACGCATTACATGATATTGAAAAATCCATTGCATTTCATCTGGTTGGATTTGTCAAAATTCATAAAAATATTACAAGTTATAAGGTCAAGCACATAAACATTAAAACTTTGTGCAACTGACACTGACATTATTGTTGTGTTCCCGTTTCTTTCACAGTGTTGCATCATAACTGGCAGAGCAGGTGAGCCAGTATCGTGATGATTCATGCATGCTGTTGCTGTTTGATTCACCAGTCACACAAGCTCACCCAAATGAAGGCCTGTAAGCGAGACCAACATAGCCAAATCATATTATGCAAATTCAATCCGTAGTGCATGAGAACATTTACGAGTCATTGATAGTATAGGCCTAATGCACCCACTGGTGTAACTAAAAGGTAAAGGGGGAAAAGTTTTTCCGGCAATGTATTTATATTAGGGAAAGATTTGGTTTTCTAACATGTTGCCAGGGAGTGTGTTATCTAACTTAATGCAGTTCACTCTTAGACCGAGTGCAATGTGGTCTCTCTTGAGTGAAAACATCTATTTACCTACCCACCATCCCACTTGACAGATGTGAACAAATGCCCCACTGCTCTTAAGCTGCAGGTTAAAATGACAGGTTTGTGTAATTGTAGCATTTCAGACAATCGGAGACGACCCAGTCATTAGATTCTTCTGTGCCACTAATCCAGTTTAGAGGGTTGATGCCTCTACAGACATACTTACCCCAAAACCAGTTAGGTAGCTATAAAGTTATGAAAATATAAAGGCAAAATATCTGTTAGTTCATTGCGATTTGAAATTTTATATTTATATTTAGCGTTTTTGCTGATATTTGCTGTAAGTGGGGAAATGTATTATTTGAATGGCTGGTTGTAGAATTACAATTTCAAAACATTTTCCATTCATGTTTTCTATTGCTTCCTTTAAAGACCATATTGTTGAGATGTCCCTCACCAGCCTTGATTGAATCAGGGGAAGCAAGCTGGTGTAAACATGCTGCAGGCGGAGCTGTTATTGAGAGGGGGCTACAGGGTGGTGAAGGGTAGTATCCATTAAAACTCAGATCCAGCCCCCATCTGGTGGTGTGAATAGGGAGCCCTCTGCGGGAGGAGTGGGGGGGGGGTGTCCCTCGGCACGCGCCTAAGCTCCTCCAGCCTGGCCTGTCTGGCCCCAGTGACAGATCACAAAGGCAGGAGGGCCCCTCCACACACCTGTGTCCCACTTCGTAGTCAGTCACATGCAGAGGCTCCTCATCATCAGAGACTGGGAACACACAAAGCCTCACAAAGCAGTGAGTACTGATCTAGAGTCAGCCTCAGTCGTTTACCTCGAATAAGGTTATGAAGACAAGGACTCCTGGTAACTGACCCCAGCACTCCTACCATAGGAAGCTTTGTGAATATGGGCCATTATTTATACATTTTAGTCGAATTACAGTTTGCATTTTGTTCATTTTAACTGTCATAGTGAAACCATATGGTATTTGTATGCGGTTTGATCCAAGGTGGGGCTACAATAATGACATATTTTAATTAGATGTGCTGTCACAGTTCTGCTGTAATGTTGCTCTCCATGAATCATGTAATTTTGGTGCAGTGAGGAAAAAAGTCACATCATCGTCTCCGGCATATCCCATAGTAAAATCGCAGTGTCAGACTTTGAGGTGCAGCAGAAACACTGGTTCATGAGGAAGGGGGGAGGGGTGTTTGGACCCCAAAAAAATACAAATAAAACAAACAAGAAAGACGAAGAATGAATGTCCATGGTAAAAAAGAAAAAAGGTTAGAACTGATAAAAGGGAATGTTTTATCTATGCTATCTAAATATTTTCTATCTATTATCAAGGAATTCTGTCGTATTGTATCGAGATAGCCTTCAGTTCCGGGATCTTCAGAATTGTATGAAATCTAATCAGGCCCTTATCCTTTTGTCTATGAGTGTGATACTATGACCATGCTGTGGAGAGGTGGTATGAAGCTGTCAACGTTATCTGATATGGGGGGAGGGGAATTGGAAGACCCACGAGAGATCTCACATAAAACCATTGAAAGCCTACACGGCAGAGAAAAAAATGGATGTAGCAATCCTCTGATCATAAAAGATACAATATTAATAAGCACAATACAGCTCTGAAATTGTGAACATTTCTATCAGTTTCGAGGGAAAATGTTATCTATAGCCTTGTCCAAGTGTGGCAGAGTATATATGATTGTGAGATTGGACAGTAAGGCCTGATCAAAATGATTGTCGCTCACAGATTCCTCTGTACTATTTTATGCAAGCTGTTGTGAGCCAAGCAAGATGGAGATGTGTTACAGTGGACTCCATTTGCATATCACACCAGTGAGGCTCTTTTCAGCTCCTCATAAAAACAGACAGTAAGTAGAAGATATTGGGAAAGTTGGGTTTTCTCAGATTTCTTCTATATTCACTGTGGTCCTTATTCCTATGGCAGTGGGTGCAGGGTACATGATGTACATACTACACTGTAGGTTAGTGACAGATTGACCAGGGCATCAAAGCTCCCCCTCAATAAACAATTAGCAAGGGAGGGGAAACGAGGAGTGTGTAAATTGAATTGTGTTGGAGTAGTGTACTGCAGTGCTTGGGGGTGTCGTAAAACAGTAATTACACCTATACCTTTCCTAAATGTTGGGCTATAATTATAAATCATTGAGCTGATCCTTACATGAGTTTAGATTTATAATTTAAGGTCATTCATATTTAGATATTGTTGTGGTGAGGTGCTGTGTGACACGAGCGGGATAGTAGAGAAGAGAATGGGGATCAGGAGGATAATTGCGTTCTAGGCAGAGTCCCAGGGGATGAGTGCAGCCCCCATCATCAAATACTCATTCTGGCTAGGCCTCATCCCATTACAGTCCCTCAGGAGCCAAAACTGCACCTGCCCCACAGACTGACTACCACTCATGGCCCTCAGCTCATCTACAGGGTTACACTGACAGATACACATGCATGCATGTGTATACACACACACACACACACACACACACACACACACACACACCATCACCAGCACTGTAATAACAAAAAAAAAAACATGAGATAGAACACTACATTTACAGACAGGTGAATGCTGTGTAAATCTACACCCATGAACTGCATGAAATTTCCACACCAGGTTTTGCCCAATTATATCCTAACAGGCATGTCACTGGGGCAGCAGCCATGACCATTCCGGCTGATTAGCCATGAGAAAACATGTTCCGCGTGGCTGGTGACACAATTGTGTTTCCTGTCAAATTAACAAGTGCATCGGGGAAGCAGGCGGACGGTGAGTTTGAATGGTTACCTGTCCGGGTTGGACACATTATCAGATAAAATGGAGATTTATCCTTATCACTGCCCCTGCTTCTGACAGCAGGCTGCCTCTTGGAGAATTCACCATCCATCAAAACATTTACCTGTAATGTAATTGTCTTAGTAGTTGGCTTTAACTTTCCTTGTGTAGGGTTCTCAATCCAGGACCCTCCATAGTTAGCACTAGGGATGTCCCAATCCGAGTAATTTAATATTGAGTATCTGGCGATACTGGAGTCCTGATCAGAGTCATTTAATATTGAGAATCTGGCGATACTGAGTCCCGATCTGATATTTGTATTTCCTAGATAATACAGCTGCACAGTGCACACTTCAAGTACATTCAAGTTAGTAAAAAACAATCCAGTGTAGGTAAGATATGTTTGGTAATTGAATAGCTCTGTATCAAGGAAAAAATAGCCTGCATCACAGCTGTCCCTTAATGGTTTGGTTATTTATCCAAAGAAGGATGGGAATTTGATCAGGCTTAATATAGACGATACCGATCGATGAAAATATGCTGCGATTGGCTCCGACACCGATTTTCCCGATCCGATCGGGACATCCCTAGTCAGCACTACATTTTTGCTGGAATTCAAACCCTCGTGATCAAAATCTCTGTACACTCTGCAGGTGTGTTAAATAGTATTGATTTGTTAAATGTTTGGTTTTGATTTGCATAAGGTAATTTGCTCTGCAGGAAGCAGGTCGATAGCTGAATGTGTTACATGGAACATGACTGACCTCAGACATGTGAGGATACAGAGGTCAGGGAGATATGGGCTTTTTGCAGAAAGAATATCACACCTGTCACATATGGACGGAGGAACACGTTACATTACCACAGTTATCTCTTTTTCCATCCATACAATCTTCTCACCATACAGTCTACTCCACAATGGACTTGGAGAAGACAGACAATGATCTAGGTTTGTATGCTTGTAATCTGCACTAATAGCCTCAACATTGCTGTTCCTCGTTCCCTGTAATGATTACTAAGCTACAGGATCCAATAGTCTCCCCCGGGGACCCAGCCATTGATTTTACTAATGAGCAACGTGAGGAGAACTGGAGATGCAGCAGGACAACGATTGGATAGGGTGGTTAACTTGAAGCGCACTCTACCCATGGGCTCACAGGACTTGCATAGGAAGCCCCTTTAACTAAGCATGAGAGAACTCGAACTGATGACAGACTTTTATATTATATGAAGATCAATAGAGCTTTTGAGTGGAATTCCACTGCTAGGGGAACAGCTTGGGCCCAAGTGCATTTCCTGTCAGCTACTGATATTAGCAAACACTGCAACGGGAAATAAACGTGGGCCCGTTTAGAATGTTCGTGTCGTCAAGTTTGAAAGGTTCTATAGGAGAGATGAAAAGATGACGATGATTGACAAAATGGGGGTTTTTGGTTGTTTCTTTATAAAATGGTATTTGTATAACACTTTTCAACACCAACATACCTCTCCATTAAACACAATATTAGAATCCATAAAATCACATTTATCTGTATACACAAATGTTAGGCACAAAGCCAGAATAGCATCTTTTGGTCATCTTAAACATTCTTAAATATTATTATTTTTTTTCTCTTAAACATCCTTGTAGAGTTCATACAGTGAATAAAGTGTTTGAATAGCAAATAAAGTAGGATGGAGCAGCCCATCTATCAACATGTTTCATTCAAACTTGACAATACCAAAGTGTCAATAAAGTACTTCTGGTAACAATGAGGACAATCCAGAAACATCGAGATCACAAAAGTGGTTGTTCATACTGTATTCCCGTTCGTCAAAATGCATTGATATGTCCTGCATCATAACCAGTAATGTTTTAATTCTTCCAGACACTAGCAATTTTGTTAAAAAACATACACCTAATGTTGTTCATCACGTGACGCCAAAACAATTACAGTTAAGATACAGCAAGCCAGTGTTACATTACAAAACAGAAATGTGATGGGAAGCAACTGTTACACAGGATTTATTGCAGTGCACATCAAACATCAAGAAACAATGTCTTTAGAACGTTCCCTTTCAAAACTTTTTAAATTTGTCTCACATCACTACCAGGACCTGATTATGAAAAGGTTACTTTATTACTCATAATGGCAGAGGACACTTATCTACTGTAGGAACAAAGCAGCGAGCGGAATGGGGACTATCTGTGACTGTAAAAAGGCTGCATCTGAACATTGATTTTTGAGCAAATTCATGCAACAACACACACTAAAATTCTACTTTTGAGTTCAACTTCACTCACACTTTTTTGTGTCTTCTAATGGTTTTTTTTAGGCCTTGCCGGAGAACAAGACCTTTTTTGCAAGCAGACATCTCCCTGAAAAGGTACTGTCCATGAAAAATATGGCCTTTTATATTAATGTCCACACAGATCAACGACCCAAATCCACAATAGTCTCACAGAAACAGTATACAGGTATATATACAATACATAAAACACATTTGAGAAATAGAATAGAATCTCATTTTTGAATACTTATAGTATCAGTGCAATCAGAGTTGTAGTTCAGAGAAAGACCTATATGATGGTCAACTGCAAGTATATCTGTTGTTCAAGTAGATTAATGAGGTTTGGGAACCTAAGTACACTACAGGCCCACAGTTTTCTTTATGACTGCTTATTGTATAGTGAAGTCTAGATGGATGTGATGACATATTAGAATCCATTGAAGATTGTTCTGCATTGCAGTGAATTGAACTAATTCTTCTACACTAATAACCTGCTTGTTTGAAACGAGTAGCCATTTTAGTTGAACACACAAAATGAATTTAAATATCTAACTTAATGCTTATTTGTGCAAACCACAATGGAAAGTCTGTTTTATGTGAGTCAACTCACCATATAACTTCAAATACCAATGTGTGTGCGGTCTATGAGTAGTCACCGTCAGCATATGTCTGGCTTGCTGGTTCCTGTACGTATTCCTCTGTTTTATCCCAGTCCTGCACCCAACCTCCGTTGAGCTGTGCAGTGGCACCGTAGCTCTTGGCTGTACCTCCCGTAGCACCGTAGCCCTGGGTGATGTCACCGGTCTCTTCGGCCAGCTCGTCTTCGTCGATGAAGCCGCACTTCTCTTCGCTGGTTTCCTCCGGGTCGGCCCATGGCTGTTTCTCCCCGGACGCAAAGATTCCGTAAAAGATCACTCCCCCATAATGCACCATGGAAGCAATAAGGAAGACATACTGCCACTCCTCCCGAGTCTAAGGATAAAATACAGTGGGTGTTGAAAAGTTGGGTTGGGCTGTATTTGTTGTGACTTGAGTTACTTTTAGTACTCCGTATAACAACTAACATCAGTATGCACATAGAATGGATTTACCTTATTCTTTGTCATAGCCCCCACTATGAGTGGACATACCATCCCTGACAGGGTTCCCACACCATTGGATATACCCATGAGGATGCTGGCATAGCGAGGAGCAATGTCCAGATGGTTGACATTGAAACCTACAAAGCACAGGAAGCATCTTTGTATTATGCTGGGATGTAAAGATCAATGGTGGAGTTTCTTTGAAATTGAGATACAATCTTTATCCACAGAAGATCTAAACCCTCTGTAACTCACCTGATATTGCAAAACCACTGAAACCCACGGCTAGAACAAGGAAAGAGATAGCCACACCTTTACTGTGAGAGTAGCCAACCACAAGTAGGAGAGTGGCCTCCATTCCAAACCCTACATAAACAAAAAAAGTACAAAGGTTATATAATTCTTGATGAATCTATATCCACAGTATAATATATAACGTGTATAATGTCAGTAGCCTAATCAAATGATGGCGATCTGACTGATAAGAGTATACTCTCACCTCCGCAGTTCATAATTTTCCGCACCATGGTGGTGGACATTATGTTATGAGTACGTAGGTAGTCGGCCAGCTGGCCTCCCAAGGGGACGATGATGGTCATCACCAAGTGAGGGAGTGCTGACAGCATTCCAACCTGAGAAAAGAGGGGCCGTAGCCATCAAATCCATGTTGACGTCCAACCTGCTGTGACAGCCTCAAATTGATGGTCGCAAAATAAATAAATAAAATCTCTCCGAACAAATCTTTGAGTGCATTTCAACCTCTAACTCCAATATTGCAGCTGAGACATTATTCACCTGCTGTAATCACAAGGTGCATGTGGTCAAAGCAGCACCAGAATTAAAGCTGTCAAATCAGCTTGATTCATACTTCACACTCTCCCCAGGGGCCACAGATCATGACAAACTAACATTTACCTGAATGTTTTTGCCTGGGTGACACATACACTGATATTCAACAAAAGAAATAAATCCTAACCGACATCCTTTTAGAAGGGATTGATACCTGGCATTGTGAGAGATTTGTTTACCTTGCTGATTTCAAAGCCAAACACCTCTTCAAAGTAGGCGGGCTGGCTGATGAGGAGCAGATAGAAGGTCCAGCTACGGCAGAAGTTGGCCACGATGATTGCATAGACAGGCATGGAGGTAAAGAACTTTCTCCAAGGGGTCTTGAATTTCTAGAGACACCGTGGCACATAAGAATATCGTGTTCAGCAACATTTGAATGCGCATCGCGTGGTGTGGCAACACCAGCTGTACAGTGAGAACTCACTTCAGATGCACCCATGAGCTGGGCGCTCTCTCCGATGCTTTCCTCGATGTAACGTCGCTCCTCCTCTGTGATGGTGGGGTGCTCCGCTGGGCTCTCATAGGACACCAGGATCCAGAACATGTACCATACCATTCCGACGCATCCTGCAAAGATCAGGATGGTATTTAAAAAAAATAAATAAATAATAATAACTCAGATGAATAATATATGGACATTGGCCTAATGTTACCAATACTGAGCAGTTTCCACCTACCATACAGGTAGAAGACAGAGGACCATCCTGTGTACTGGACCAGGATCCCAGCCAGGGGCATGGCCACCACAGCACCAGCGTAGGAACCTACACAGGACAAGAGAGCACAATGAACAACCAAGCAGGCCTTACATCTGGGTTGTTAAGGTGCATTTGGCCGGTCCTCGTCAACTTATTGAGTCGGAAATGTCAGTGTTTACAAGCTGGAAGTTGCACTCGAACGACAGCAAGTTCCATGATACCTGAGTTTACGAGTTGTGACGTATCAGCGACCTTTCACCTTTTATTATGGACGGGATTCACTAAAAAACAGGCGTCTTAAGCACTGCATCATGCACCGCGTCCAGTGGGCAGTTACGTACGGGCGTGAGGTCCAATGAGGTTAAGGTTAGGGTTGAGGAAGGGGTGGGTCTATACATGAGATGCCTACATTTTAGGGAGCCCTATTATGCACATCATGAGACATCATCAGAAATATGATACTGACATGCAGGGATTCCTAAAATGTTATCAAACCACCTGCATCAAGAGAGAAAGGTTGAATAATCTGTCTGAATCTGCTGCCTTGGATCTGATTGGTCCTGACTTTCTGATCTAACTAGCGCACCGGAACGCTATCACCTCGTAAATACGACTTGGTCACGTGATCACTTTCCGACTTCATGAGTTGACGAGGACCGACCGAACACACCATTTTTCAGAAAGATTTTTTTATCAAAATAATGTCAGTACATCCTGTATCATTGCATATGAAGTAATAAGATTAAACAGTATATATATA
>OMKL01102790.1:0-17232 GCA_900302295.1 Parasudis fraserbrunneri | reverse complement strand
GTCTAAGGCCTGGAATATGATCAAGGGCAATAACGACAACACAACAAATCATTCTGTAAGCTAATATAAAATGAAATCATCTTGACTTATGCCAGGTGCTATCCTCTAAGATGGTCTATGTGCCTGTCAACATGCAACTGGATCAGTCAAATTTTCTCCAACGTTACCCACTTAAAGATATAATTTCAAAGAATGTAGAATAATGATTTAAGGATACGCGAAGCAGCAGTATGATGGCCAGTAGGCCGAAGGCCGGCATGTAGTAACCGATGGAGACAAAGCGAGAGAGTGATGGCATCAGGTAGAAGAAGTAGGATTGGTGCAGACGCTCCAGGAGGTTGTTCAGCTTCCGGTATATTCCTTCCAACAGCCTTGGGAGAGGAAACACACGAGAGGAATCAGGATTAGGTTTAATATGCAAAAGACGCAAAAAGGCCAAGTCACAGTTTGACCGGTTCCGATCCGATCCGCACCTGCCGATGGTGGTGGCATCAGTCTTGTACTGCCGGAAGCTGTTGATGCCCTTGATGGAGGCAGCCTCGATGTGGTAGCGCAGGAACAGACCGTGGTCCCCCCAGGGCCGCCCGCTGGCCTGTTTCATCATCATCAGCATCATGGTCTGGACAGCATGACTGTAGCCTGCTGCCGTGTCCCAGTCGTTCCTCTGGAGCTGAATACAGAGGTTAAAGTAAGGTTAAAGTAAGATCTCAGTTGCAGAAAAGTTGCATTTGTAACAAACAATTCGTAACAAAATAGATGAACCATTACAGGAGAGCTGAAGTTTCAAAATAATACAAAAAGCAAGAGCATATGTCATTTGATGAAATGTAAACAACTGGAGGAGACAACTGTAATCGCTGGAGGAGACACCTGTCAAGCGTTTTTATCGCTTTTATACATTGTAACATTACAACTGGCTGGCTAGCTTACACTGGTTAAGCTTCAAGGCTGCTTTAGGTTTTAGCCAACATAATCAGGAGATTTGCACCACAGTGCAGCAATCAAAATGATGGACACATCTGTACCTTTTTCATTTTCTGTTGATCTGAAAGCTAGGAAGATATGGACGGATTAGGCTGCAGTGTATCAAAGCAACAGAAGAACACTGAAATATCAGTGAGTTTATTGCCAAACAATTGAATGATAATGGGTGTCTCAAGAGATGACAGGTTATCTCAAAAATGTTTTTACATTTCTTCAAATGGTATAATGCACTTTCATTGGATAGTATATTTACGCAGAGGTAATGTAATAATAATAATAATAATAATAATAATAATAATCAACTGCAGCAGCTGGCAGCTCATACTTTTCCCTGAATGGTGCAAAGCACCCCTATCTTCTGGCAGAAGGCATAGAAGAGGTTGGCAAGGTCCAGGTTGGGCAACTGGCCATTGAGTCCCTCCAGAACCAGGTCTAGACTGGTGACGACATCACTGCTCAGCTCCAGGGACAAGGCAGCCTGGATGGAACCACCACGCCCCTGCAGCGGAGACCAGTCCATCCCTGAGGACCAATAACAGACAGAGAGGGTTTTTTTCCCCCCCTTTCATTCTCTTCTGGAAATTACAAAACAAACAGCCCAAGAGGCTAGTATTTTTAATTAAGTTATTCAATGTTAAAGACTTCCCCCTGAATAATCTGAGTGTGAGAAGCATCAAACCTGTGAGGTGTTGGCTAGCAGTGTTTAAGGGACAGTAAGAATGCAGTATGGGGATATGAAGATGGCTCCATTGGCTCTAAAACTATTCACAACCCACTTCTTGACCTTGACTAAATTTTTTCTGATGTTTCGACTTCATTCCTTTCAGATAAATGTCTGACATTTCTTTTTCACCTTGACAGAATACCTACTTTGCAAAAAAATGTTTTTTGCAAAAAGTCAAGTGGATGAATACTCTAGACTAGAGGCACTTTAGGTAGTAATTGTGTATGATCTTAAAAGCAGGTACTCACCAGTGGTGTTGGTGTGGTGGTAGCCCTCCAACCAGGCCTGCATGCCGATTAAGTCATGTTCATTCACCAGGAAGATGATATCCTTAGCCCAGTAAATCTGACCTATTGAACAACAGAATTACCATCAATCAAAAAAATGGCAGAAAACATCTCAGTACTTTATTCATTGGAGGTGTTTGTGTTGGAGGTGATGTATAAGTTGTATGATAGGAATTATTTTATTGAATTGTATAGACGGTTTCAACATAACGACAAACACAAACACAAACCAGCATTCTAGAATGGACTATGGCTGATTTCCTATCAGTTGTCACTACAAACAAACCTAACAGGAAACCAACTGTAGTTGTAACTGTTTCCTAGCAACATGTCAAGCATTCCAATGAAATGGTCTATATAGAAGTGGAGGGATGCTGAAATGCACCCTTTTGTCCATATTATTTGTATTATAATTTACTGGTATATCTATTGCAGAACAGACAGAGATTTTGTCTGCTAGTCTAGTGTGTTTAGTATGAGAGAACACACTACAGGTGATGTACTCACTCCTGAAGTACTGTGCCAAGCCGAGCAGCAGCCCGACAGCCTGGTTGTTACTGTTCCCTGGGCTGCAGGGAGCGCTCAGCACCAGGGCTTCGGTCCGTGGAGCTCTAGGAGCGCGCAGGATCCCATACACGTTAGTGCCTTCCACCATCTGGGGAGGGGAGGAGCCAGGCAGATGTAGAAATAAAGGAGGATATATGAAAAAAACACAAAAAAACACACTTGGATTATGTTATCTATATTGTCCAATGTTGCGTTTCTTATTTTTTTTTGCCTGTCTTCTATGTTAGCAGATCACAGTGGAAATATGACTATGACTTTTCTCTGTTTATACCTTCAACAGTGTAGTAAAGAGTTCATCCTTGGCAGTTTTTCCTTGCTCTGCACTTGTGTAAGCTATTTGTAATATTTATTTGTATTTTTTAATAAAGCTAACTACCTTCTGTGTGCATTTTCTGTACTGTTAAAACTGAAACATGGAGAGATACATTTAGGCATGGTAATTATTTTCATCACAAACTCACATATCTTTCTTTGTCTTCATCGGGGAAGGGCAACGTGCGGGTGAATCTCTGGGTGAACACCTCCAGCCCTCGCGACTGCATGGTCTTCACCAGCCAATCAACTGGCATCCCACTGCATACAAACAATGACTTGCATTATAATAGAGATGGGTCTATTCATAATAGAAAGTAGGGCTGATATGGCCTTGCGCAATATACAAATCGCAGGATGCGCATTATTTGTTAAAGGCGAATGTGTCATAATACCATTCTAAATTAAAGAGGTACTGCACACGTAAAACATGTTATATTACTGTACTGTGATGAAACACATCAATGCTGGTGTTAATATTGACATTTCTTACCAAATGTATAAAAATCTGCATTTTGTGGGTTGAAAATGGCTCAACACACCATTTATTGTTTTAAATCAGCCCTGAACCTTTCAGGCCAATGCTGACATAGAGATAGTATTCTACAGACTAAAAGAAAACATCTTTGTTTGGTACAGATCCCTGCAAAAATCACACAATGATCATTTTTATATATTTTTCAATGAAAATGAGAATAATGACACAAAAATTATCATTCCCTCTAATATCATGAATCATATTGCAATTGCAATATCAGCCAAAATAATTGCAATTAGATATTTTTTCCAAATCATTCAGCCCTAATAGAAGGGTCTATATAAAATAGAGAAGGGTCTATTCAACTGACTGAAGACTAGAAAGGATGCCCTACTTGTAGGGCTGCACCAATCCCAATACTTGTATTGGATATTGGGCCGATACTGGGCTAAAATAGGGGATCAGAATTGCAAGGATTTCCTCAATACTAAAACCAGATACCAGAGTCATGTGTATTTTGTGTAAAAATTTCAGAAATCAAAGCAAAGGGGCATGAATTTCTGCATTTTTACACATAGATAGATGTTAGATGACTCTATCTGAGAAAATAGATGATATATCTATTATTATTGTCCAATAACCCAAAAGTAATGGTCTAATGTTAAGTAAATCTAATGGACAGGGTCGGTACTCAATATCAGGTGATACGTAAGGTTTAGGACTCAGTATAGACAGTTAAATACTAATATCAGTAGTACATCCCTGCCCTCCTGCCTAACCTGTCTGAAGAAGACAGAATGGATACCCTGCTCACCCTGCTTTCTTCTTATGAGCTGCGAATTCCCTGCCGGTGGCCAGAGCCCTCTCTCCTGATGGGAAACGCTCCTCCACCATGGTGGAACCCATGGCATTCTCCGACATGTAGGTCCGCAGCGTGAACGGCTCAAAGGCTAGCCCCATGAACCACGCCACACCTGCCATGTAACACACCACGCTGGGAGGCACAGGAGAGAGAGAGGGATTGAAAGCACACAAATACAAACGCACACACATTAAGCAGAGTAAAACGCAAGTCAATAATGTGGCATTATGTTGTATCAAGAGAGGGCTTACACATCTCTGATATAAATTTAAAATGACTCACCAGATTGGTGCATTAAGGCGGGTGAGCATGTTGATCAAGGCCCGCCTTCTATTCGGGTCAGATAGCAGTCCCATGGTGTTGTCCTGGCTGTACCCCTAAACCAGGCACAGCACTGATCCTTCGGACACAGAATACACACCGAGCTGACTACAGTACTGGGGAGACAATGGAAATACATGTTTATAATTGTTGAATTAGTCAAGTAGAAAGCCATAGCATTTGTACATGTAGTTATGTTTATCAGATAGATAACTAAGTCAACATTTATAAAATAATTTGGTCACACACGGGGCTCTGCCCATCACTGTGGTCACAGAATCGATTGACAGATGTGGTTAGCCTTCGCTCCTAACTGAAAAAAATATGTTAAAAAGACAAACTGAATAGGGTGCAAACTCACGGCACTGGCGGTAGAAATTCTAGGTAGCTATTCGGTATTTCATTGACTATATATGAAGACATACCTATTTCGGTACAGTGTCACAGCCACCCGGGAATGGGATGTTGCAGCTTTCAGCCACTACTGGATTTTTATTCTTACTTCCGTGTTGTTGCCGGGTTAATTATGGGGCGGACCGACTTCCGTTTCAACAGAAATTGCAGCGGACATAAGTAGCACAACACTTTTAAGTTTGAGTATAGAGCGATGTTTTAATTATATAACTCTTTGGAACGATGACTAAGAATTCTGAATTCTGCTAAGTTATAGAAAAGGGGTAGGAGCATATATGTGTATACTTCTTCCTACTCCTTTTTCGGACGTAATATTTATTTAGTTTGTGGAGAATTTGCTGTATGTTTTTATTTGAATGGTTATTCTTTTTTATTTTATTTTATTTATTTAGAAATAAAATCTATTCAATTCAGTTCATGAACCACTGTTTGTCAGCTAATGCTACCCATTTAAAAGCCCATTGTACTCTTAATATTAAACCATCGATTTGTGTATTCCCTTATGAGTAAGCAATGCCTGACATTTATGGCAAAAGTACCATATGAGGACGAAACACAAATCCAGAGGTTTTAACTTTTTATTGTTTATCTCACAACGTATATACAAAATTGCTATGATCAGTTAACACAAATTTTTTTTTTTATAAATCCTCCCATCATCCCTCACCATTTAAAGTCCCAAACCTTTTGTCAGCCTATGCCCCAAAACACAAGTCCAACCCCCCACCCCACCCCACATCACTCCCCAGTCAGCACAGACACTTCTTGAAGATGTTGTCGCACAACCTCATCCAGCACTTTGCTCACACCTTTACAAGCAGTCATGGCTGCCTCCATCAGAGTCTCTAAGTGGTCCTGGTGCAGCCTGGCATCCATCTGCATGAGAGCAATCTGCCCTCCACGGGGCAGAAGTGCCAAGGCCAAAGAGGTCCCTCCTCCACTCTCCTCTGCGTGGCAAAGGTCTGCCAATGGGGTCTCATCCACAAACCCAACCGTACAGGCACATACATAGTCCCGCATGGGGATGCCAGCGTCGATCACTGCCAGTGTGGCGGCATTCACGCATGCACTGTAGTTTCCACCATCTGACTGCAAAATCTGTTTTGAAGGAAGATTTGTTGACATTTTAATATAAAATACATTATTGATTAATCTTCTTCCAAGATGGCACAAACATGCAAACACCAAGCCTCATATTTGAACCAAGTCAAAGCCAGCCCTCAGTGGATTTTTTGTTTTGCTTCTTTTTTCTTTTTTTAAAAGGAGAGTGTCCAGTCCATCCCCCTTACTATTTCCCCATTATTGAGATGGTTGGAAAGCTGAGAATGAGACAGACGGGGCTCTGGTGGCTCCAGATGCAGGGGCCTCAACCACCATGCCATCTCTGGGCACCAGCCCTCAGTGTTGAAATACTAACCTATCTGTGGGCATGTTAAAATTATCTGTTACTATTCTTGACATAGAAGTCTATCTGAGAGCATGTTAACTGATCTCTTACTAACCTTGATATAGAAGTCTATCTGAGAGCATGTTAACTGATCTGTTACTAACCTTGATATAGAAGTCTATCTGAGAGTTTGTTAAACTGATCTGTTAATAACCTTTATATAGAAGTCTAACTGAGAGCATGTTAACTGATCTGTTACTAACCTTGATATAGAAGTCTATCTGAGAGCATGTTAAACGGATCTGTCACTAACCTTGACATAGATGTCTATCTGAGAGCGTGGGTAAAGCTGGGTCAACACTGCGGCTTCAAACGTCTGCTTGAGGTGGAGGCTCATCTCTGTAGACTTGCGGTCCCCGTGGGGTCTTCTCTTCCTCTCTGCCGTGCTGAAGGTGGCCATGCTGTATTGGCAGTTGATAACAGCTCTGTCATGGAGAGTCTTACTGCGGAAGGCTCGAACCTGAAGGTGCCAAAGACTGAAAGTGAGTGCGGGTCTTACAGCGATGACTTTCTGTTTACATGCTCCCAGTTACATGCTCCCAGTTCTGGTCAGTTATAGAAAATGTGGGGGCCTATGCTGGCTAGAGGCAGAGGAGATGTGCAGCTCTTTCTCTCCAACATGCAAGAGGATGGAGCATTACTGCATGAGGCAGTGGGCACAAACATCAAGGGCCACCTTTATTGTCCCTTTAACCAACCCCATTCACAAATAATACAAGAAACAATGCTATACTTGAATGCTTGGTCTATTGAATTTGCAAGACATTACCTGTCAGATATTATTTGGGCCAAAAACTGTCACATAGTGCATTCAAAGCCAATCATAACCTCATGAGTAAGTTACCCTGATAGTAGTCCTGATACAGGACCCCTTGGTCTTCCCTTTTGGCACCTCTCCAACTCAGGAGGAGCTTCTACCCTCAGGCCATCCAGATTCTGAATGAGGACATTGCCTAGGCCTGGTTATTGTTCCAAACAGGAACAATAATCTTTGTTTATATTGACAGTTAATGCAACTCTTATATATATATATATATATATATATATATATATATATATAGTTTACTTAAACTTAAAGCATACTTATACTATCTATTTAACTAAATTGTACAATCCATCTGTGCATATCCTTGTATATAGTGGACAGCTCATTCAGTTCTTATGTAGATTTAACTCAACTGTACAATTCATCTGTGTATCCCTGTTTATATTTGACAGCTCATGCCACCCTTGTATACATTTTATTTATTTCTATTTTATGTTTTTTTTTCCTCTACTTTATTCTACTTATTTAATAAGTAGGAGCACACTTAGGAGCCATCAAAAATATTTCACTGCACATTGCACTTGTATGATGGAGTAGTTAGTATGTGACAAATGAACCTGACTTGACTTCTCCCAGACCAAAGGGTCCTGTATCAGGGCTAAAGTTACCCTGATAGTTGAATTAATTGAAGTTGCTGATTATTTCAGACAAATTCTACATCTTATTTATTAATTGAGGGAAGCATAAATCTTACACGATTCTATAATCTATTATAATATTCACTGACATCCGTTATGACTGAGATAGCTAGCTAGCTAAAGCTACAACTTACTTCATGTGGGCCATACACAACAGCGAGGGCTTTCGTATTGCCCTGCTCTATGTATGCAGAGCCATCAGCTTGAGCAAATACACCCATACGAGCTTGTACTTTCCGCAGTTCAGTCGCCTTTCTTCCATCCAAACGATATCCCTGATCAGATAGTAATTCAAGACCTGCCATGTTTCTGTGATTTCGTATGGGCTGAGAAAACCCTCATGTGTTCGACCTGGTGTCGACAATACTACATTACCCCTACGCCATTGCGCCTGGAGCGGCTACGGTAAGTCTGAAGAACCGAACTGTGCAGTAGTGCTTCGGTTGTGTCGCGATTTGATTTAACAAAGATCAAATGGCATTCTAAACAATATCATGGATTTGAGTGGGGATAGGAGAAGGATTGCTATCGCTTGCCACATCTCAGGCTCTGCCAAGAGCGGTCTGGAGAAATTCACACTATAGGTTACTATATAGCTATATGAAAGGAAAGAAGGAAAGTCTTTACTTGCCAAGTACATGGAAGGTATTTGTGGTGTTGGTTACACCGTATAATCTGAGGTGTGTCCAGCAATAGCAACCCTCCTGTATACCCACTCAAATTCAATCCACATGTCAATCTAAATAAAAGAAATGTAAACAAATAAAGCCCAGTACCAAGAGGGTCTCTTTTGCCTGGAGGTCGCTGTTTGAAAGCATCACAGATTCTACCTTTAAGTGTCCATGCAATACAGAAAAATACATACCCTTGAATAAATGGGTAAATAATGCATAGCAGTAAAATCCAACAAATTCAGTGAACCCATGTGCAAATGCAGCACAAATCAAACTCACCCACTGAGATTGCAAGGAAAATGACAAAACTTTTGACACTTTTAAAAATAAAATTTATTAGCATCTCTAATGTGTATAAATAAAAACATATATATGAAACAATGCATATACGTATAATGTAATGAGCTGGACAATGACTGGATTACATGTGATACAAAGGAGCAGTCTTGTTTTTAGCCAGTGTATTTGTGAGGAAAAATGTACCTTGAAAACAAGCTTTTCAAATATGCATACCTATAAGTTGCAACTCTACATTCTTTCATAAGAATGAAACAAACAAGGAAAACAGTTTAGGAACGGCAAGACGGAAAATAGGGAAAATTGCTGTTTTGCCATCCTGTTGAGAAGATGTCGAAACAGCTTTGCATTACCATTATAAAATGTGTATTTTTCTTTTTATGTTTCACTAACAACGTTGAGGCACAAGCCACAACACTATACAAATTGAACTGGTCAATTTTACATTACACACTATAAAAATCCTCAAAAGGATTTTGTTTCACTCTTTCCCACATACTGGAGTCATATTGCTCCACAAACTCTAATCAAAGGGTCCCCATAAGCAGACCTGAAATCTAGGGACCGAAGTGGATGATACATATATAAAAAAAAAAATAATAATAGTAGTGAGTTACCAAATGAAAAATTTGACATATAACTGAGAGATTCAAATGAATCAAACACATTTTCTATCGGTACCAAGGTTTACCATTGCTGTGACTGGGCCAGAATACCAATAGGACAGTGAATCGATGCTTTGTGGGTTCTGAGGTCCCTAAGGCAAAAGCAAAGGAACGAAAGAACCACCCTTATTCTGTCACCCTATGTTCTCTATTTTGGTCATGCTTTAAACACTCAAAGTGTTCATATGTCTTACAAAAATTGACAAACAGATATGGACATAGGACAAATACAACCTCTGAAAGCTGGCCAAAACCTTGCCATAGTCAATGATAAGAGGGAATTGTTTTTCTCCTACCTTGGGACTTGTAACAGACCATAAATATACACAGTTGACGACTAGAGGCAACACCCTACAACCCACACAACTGCGTGCCATACTGCCACAGACAAATCAGTTACAATGTGTGGATTAACATTGGCCATTGTCTCCCATTATTCCTCCTAAATTGAAAAAGATATCACATTATTATAAAGGGGAGCACGACATCCAAGACTAGAACTGCTTCAAAGTAGGAAAAAAAAGTGGATAGGTTGAAAAAACAAAAACAAAAAAAAAAAACAGAAAAAGAAAACAAACAACAACAAAAAAAAACGTGTCTGCTTTAATATGCAGGTGTATGTGACAGTGAGGGGTTATCGGCACCCGAGGATCATGGCGACCTCCTTCAGCCTTGTGGAATGAAGGGACTACATAGTAGGTTTGAACAACGATGGTCTCTGCTCCGTCCCGAGTCTTTAGAAGAGTGCAAAGATCCCCTTATTTCATGTGTTGTGTTTTAGCCCTGAAATATCCACGTTCTCAAGTCCTAAAACTCTGCAAACTCCTTCGCGCATTTTTCCGTTACGGAAACGCGAATCTCCTCCTCCTCATAGTCGTCAAAGTTGCTGGTGTCCCCAGGACCTCTGCACTTTGGTATGAATGGGGCTTCCACCTGCCAGAGCAAAAGGTAAAAATAAATAAATACATACATACATAAAATGTTTAAGGAACATGCCTCACATGACATAAATGTCAGCTTTTTGTTATTTGTTTGTTTGTTTGTTTGTTTGCTTATTCATTCAAAAGGTGAGTGGGCAAACCAGCCTCCTCAAGTTTTCCTTTACTTGGAGATCTCTTATGATCACAACTTTTTTAACAAAGATGTTTAAGTCATGCCGCAGCAACAGGTTTTTTCAGTGTAGAGATTGTGAATAGCCCAGTATAAAATCAAACGGACCTACCTGTATATTGAAACAGTTATTTAAATACTACCTGTTTATGCATCACCCCACTGATAATACCACTTTTTAAACTAGACATGTGCTGTCGGTGACCAACAGTGGGTATATTCCCAAACGACTAGAATTCTCAATCCACCTTTTGACCATGCCCCTAATCCGAGCTGTTGAGGAGTAGTTAATGTTTTTTGTTTTATGAGAATAGCGCCCCCATGGGGCAAGATGACTCGGAATTTCACAGGCCTCCTTGCTATTAAGGCAAACATATTTGTCAAGTTTGGTGGTAATTGGACCGTGTATTCACAAGTAACGAATCATTTCCTGTTTACCATGCATTTTTTCGGAAATTGGATTGGCTCTGGCGGTCATATGGTTTGGCCTATCAATTATCAAATTACACATTTGAAGATGTTAGTCCCCAGATTCCACACAGCAGGTTTTGGTGAGAATCAGGTGAACAGGTTAGGGGGAGCAGGGAAAAAAGTGTTTTTCCAAAAATTAAAGATGGCGGAAATTCCAATATGGCAGACTTCATAGGCCCTTATGGCAAGGTTGTTGTGCATGAGTAGATGCATCTCTGGATACCAGTTTCATGACTGTATGATTAAAGGATCAGGAGATAAACTAATTTGAGAACTGAAGGTTTGGCCTGATGATGGTGCTAGAGGAAAGGTCATGGGGTCACCAAAATCAATAGGATTCTTCCTCTAGGGGTCATGAATGTGCAAAGCAAATTTGAAAAGCTTCAATGATAGTTCTTTGAGTTATCACATTCACAAATAGGACCTGCTGTAGGGGACACTGTCATTTGTGAATATAACTAGGCGAACGGCCCAGGAGGTGCAGGGAAAAAAGTTATTCTCAAAAATCAAATTGGGACAAAATCCAATATTTGGGATTTCATATGTCTTTATGGCAAGTGTGTTGTCCCTGAGCAGCCGCATCTCTGGGTATCATTTCTGTGACTGTACGACCGCTAGAGGAAAGGTCATGGGGTCACCAAAATCAATAGGTTTCTTCCTTTAGGGGTCATGACTGTTATCATTATTAATGGGTCATTATTATTATCATCATCATTATTATTATTCATTGTAGACCACAAGCTTCTTATTGTCAGGCTATTGACTGAGCACTGATTAATTGCTGTTAGCACTGCTCTTCACCACAATATGTTGGTGATACTAGCTTACTCTTCTGTTGCACTTGTTATAAGTCGCTCTGAATAAGTTTTCTTACCATTAGCTTATTATACTGTTATTATATTATTATACTGTATAATTATTACACTGTATTCAGTTCAGGCAAATTCAACAAAGTTTCTAGGCTACAAACCCATATTTGGCTTATGTGTCCTTGCTTTGCAGAGACTTGGAAAGAGTTATGTTATGTAACCAGTAGCTTTGGATACATATTTCACAAGGATATTTTTGTAGCCCATTTTAATCAAACTCCCACCCACATTTGGTTTGCGGCCCGGTCTTTTAATATCACTATTATTGCTTTTACAGCCATAGTAATCCAATTCAAGTATTGCTGGGAATGTAGTTTCCCCCTTTTAATAAACAGAAACCATTGAGGAGTTCATTGTGTCTTTTAGAGGCCACCTCCCCATTATTAGTGCATGATTGTCACTTACAGTACTGAAATAATGGAACAAATCTATCTTGAGAATAGCCAAGGAAACACTGTGATCCCATATTTTCCATATTGCCTAAACTCCAGAGAATGACGGGGGATGGGTCCACTACATCAGAGATGAAAGGATTATATGACTGAAGTAAGATTTCTGAAAAGGTATAGAGTATGAAAGCTAGTATTAAAAATAAGGGAAGTTCATTTTTGCTGACATTAAGCAAGCGACTATTAGGCAGTTCTCTTGTATGTGAAGGTGACTTTGCAACATTCATTTCAGCTGCACAAATATTTTCTTCATTCAGCTTCTCTCGAGGCCCTTTCCCAAACTAATTCATGCAAAGTAGTATTTTCCGTCTTCACTTTGATACCAGATGTGCATAATCCTCTACTTTTATGCCTTTTTGTAACACTGGAAAATATGATATGTGGTTCAGCCAAGGATTATGATACCCAGAATGCAAATCATCCTGAACGCATTAAGCTTTCCACTGACCAAGAAAAACACTTATCAACACTTCACCACACAGCAACTTTCTCTGAATGTGATTGGCTCTAGAGACAAACTTTAATTTGTGCCATTTTGTGTCCCTAATTTTATTAAAGCAATATTGCATTTTTACAGAACCTTAGGTTGTATAGCTTCCTGACCACCATGTAAGTTCATATACTGGCACTCTTTTTTAAACTAGCCTCTTTTTTTCCTCAAAATCATACTTACAACACAAGCGAGTGAAGCGGGTCCTCATAATGTTAGGAAACAACAAACCCCCCCCCCTTCCCCATTTGAGACCTTTTTTTCACTCCCTCTTAAATTTTATAGTTTGGAGGCTATGTAATTATGTAAATCATATGTAAATCCTTTACTTCAAGCAGCAGTTCACTTTGTTTAAAAAGCATATGTAATTTGTAACACATTTGGAGTCATTTCAATCAATCTGAAAAAAAGAGACCTTGTGCCAGTGTTTTTTGAGACATTGGAAGTAGAAATTGTTAGCGTTAGCATTAAGTCATTAATGCTAATGGAAATCAATGGCATGTTCAACCTTCTAAAAACTTAAAATACTGATGCCAGTGCTTTTTGGATGGATTGAAATAACTGCCAAAATAGCATCCCAGATATGTAAGCAGCTCATGTGACCTGACCCAGTGAGAGTCAAACTGTCTGCTTATCGTCATAGTGCTTAGAACAGATAGTTCTATAGTACAGTTTCATAAATATTTCAGTGTTGAAAATCGGCGGTGTTCCCCTTTAAAGTTGAGAGTGTGCACTTCAGCCTCATAGTCATTGTTCCATTTCAAATCCAATGTGCTGGAGAACAGAGCCACAACAAGAAGAATGTATCACAGTCAAAGGACTTACCGACTGCACTGTACAAATGAACTGTTTCTTTAACCCCCATAAGCCCCAGTTGGTTAGTCATCTTTCACAGGCTCTAGTGGGCTCATTTTGTAGTATCAAATGAAACTAGAGATTTTGAGGAATTGGTAGATACCAGCCATGTCATGCTAGCTCACCAGCAAAGGAGGTAGTAATATGCCCCAAAGTCAAGCTACATTTTGATTGGGGGGGGGGGGGGCATGGCCATTTTCAAAGGGATCCTTTGACCTTTCACCTCAAAGTATCTAAATAAAAATGGGTTTAATGGAACCACAAGTTAAATAGTCTTGGAATTGCATTTGTGTATGGCTGTAAAGCGAGGACTCTTGAGGATGCAATATGCCCAATTATTTTCTTGTGTGATGATGTGAGTTACCATTTAAATTCAGTGACCTCACTATTTAAAATGACCTATTGGGTCCTCTAGGATAGTCACAACCTCATTTTTTAACCTTTATATAACCAGGAAAAGTCTCATTGAGATTAAAAATCTCCTTTACAAGAGCATCCTGGCCAAGACAGGCAGCAGCACAATCAACAGGGTTGCAGACATAACAACATATAACAATTTACAATAAAAAAAAAACCGAATAATAATAAAATACAGAATCATAAAGGATACAATATCAAAAATATACATCACAAGTCCTCAACATCAGGGATCATACAGGGGCAATATAATTCAGTCAAAACATCTGCAGCCTGATGTGCCTGCCTCCAATTTATTAAGAATTACTTTAAATGCATCCAATGAGACCAGCTCTCAAGGATTCAGGTCCTCTTGCAACTGATTCCAAGCAGAGGGAGCAGCATACTTAAAAGCCCCTTTTCCCAATTCAATACGGGCATTAGGGACAGATAGTAGGAATAAGTCCTGGGAGCAAAGACAATAACTTCCCACACTTTTCTGAAGGATGTTGGTCCTTAGGTAAGATGGAAGGAAACCAAGAATAGCCTTATAAATTAAAAAAAAATATGCCAGTGGCTAAGTCTACCGGTGGACAAGGCAGACCATCCAACCCGAGCATACAAGGAGCAGTGGTGATTAAGGGCTTTACCTCAGTGATCCATAGTAGACATAAGGTGCATGCATGTATATAACATCACCATAGTCTAGCACAGACATAAAGGTGGCAGCAACAAGTCTCCCTTTGGCCTCAAAGGAAAAGCAAGACTTGTTTCTAAAATAAAAACCCAATTTCAACTTCAGTATTTTCACCAGTTGCTGAAGGTGAGGCTTAAAAAGAGAGGGAATCATCAATTATGATTCCGAGATATGTATCTGTATTGAGATACAACCGCAATCTCAGAGCCCTGAAAAGTGGTCATAGATGGTAAGTTCAGTGGCTTTTTCTTCGAATTTGAAAACATCATGAGATCTGTTTTGTCTTCACTTTGAGCCTGGTTTGGTGTAAGTACATGTAACCGGTTGCTTCTAGCTTTGTGTTTTGATGAAGAGGCCCAGACTATTACATCTTTGGAGGCGATCTCCGTTTATTCTGACAAAAAGGTACAAAACAAAATCCTCTGGTCAATTGTGATCATGTAACTTGAGCTCCTCTCCCATGAAGTACAATAGCAAAAAGGGCATGATGCATTCAATAAATTAAACCACAGACCCACCTGACAAAGAGGTACAAAACAAAATCCCCCGGTCAATCGTGATCATGTAACTTGAGCTCCTACACAAATTAAATGACAAGAATATGTTAGCGCACTACACAATAAGTTTAAGCTAGCGAGTAAACTTATTAACGTAGTTTTACAGCAAGGTTAAAACAAAGACATTCCCATGAAGTACAATAGCAAAAGGGAAGAGGAAAGGGCGGAACACACCATTTATAGGGGGGACGGACAAAAGCGAATGTAGGGGTACAGAAACTGAGTCTCAAATGTTCCACATATTGACTCTGGACGCCTAACATGTCACATTATAACTATTAAACTATTAACACAGATTTTGTGTGACTATAATACTACATATTACTAATGTATATTTGACTCTGTAACACATATCACTGCTGTATAATTGACTCTGTTACACACAGAGCAGTATGTCACAGTATCATCGGCATAAAAGTGGAAATTTGCATTGGAAACATTTTGGTCGAGACTGTTGATATATAGTGAATAGGAGTGGTCCCAGGACCGATCCCTGGGGCACATCTTTGGATACACTAAGTGAGCTAGAGGTGATACCTTGAGCCTGCACACACTGTGATCTGCCTAATAGATAATTTTCAAACCAACAGACAGTTTGTTCTGACAGTCCTACACTGATAGGTCTTTGCTTCAAAATAGCATGATCCACAGCATCAAAAGCCGCAGAACTTGACATTTTACAACCAGAAACTAGAGACCTATTCAGAGGATGTGTATGGCTTCCCTAGGTAAATTGACAATAAAACTATTTCTTAGGGTCCCAGCTTTCCGATGGTGTATGGCATTTGTATGTGACACCTACTACTGACCTTGAGTCTCTTAGGGCTTTGGGCTTAAGGGGTCAATTGAAAGAAAAAATACCCTGATACCCAGTGGTACAAGTGAAAGTCCTCCATTAAAAATTCTACTCACGTAATAATACTTTAATACTATAAGTATATTGTACTTGCCATTATGTACTCAAGTATCAAAACAAATGACTGATGTTTGGAAGATAGTCTCAGCTGGGTTCCTGAATTCTTAACAGTCCGGCTCTTCAGAGTAGTTTGTTCAATCTCATCCAATTGTTCACATTGGACGACACTTAGATATTAATTTGCCTTGCACACCTGGACAATATTTAGATAATTGTTTGTATTGCAGACCTGCACCACTTCAGCCAAATCAACAAGAAGCTCAGAGGCTATTTTCTCATGTCCATATTGAGAATAATTGGATTGGGCCTCAGCCAGGAGCAGATCAATAGGGTAGAGATCTGTGATTTCCCTTTTCCAAGAGTGTAAGACACTTTTGAAAATGCAAGTGTGACAAAGCGACAAACAGTTACAAACAGCTACATAATGCAGGGAGGTTTGTGATCATGGCTTTAAATTATCCATAAGTTGGTAGAGAATTGATTATTAGTGTGTGTTGAAGATCATTCCAAGAAGCTGGGGCATTAAAACAAAAGGCTGACTTTCCAAGCATAAGCCAGTAATTTGAGTGAGTTAGATAGAGACCATAGTTTCACTACAGCATCATTGCGATATATGGTGGTCATTACCCGGCAATGGCCTTAAAGATAAACAGATACCAATGTTTATTTCACCTCTCTGCCAGAGAAGACCAGCCCACTTTATCATAAAGGATGCAATGGTGAGTACCATACCTATCACCAGTAATAAATCTGAGGGCAGAATGATAGACCGTGTCTAGGGGTTTAAGAGTGGAAGGTGCAGCATTTCTATAAATTACATCTTCAGAATCCAACACTGATAAGAAAACTGCTTCAACAATCCTTTCCCTACTAATCATAGGGAAGTTGGTTCTGTTTTGGTAAAAAAAAAAAAAAATATATATATA
>OMKL01102786.1:2290-22416 GCA_900302295.1 Parasudis fraserbrunneri | reverse complement strand
GTGTGTGTGTGTGCTTGTCCATTTGTGTGCGTGTGTGTGTGCGTGTGTGTGTGTGCAAGCGTGTTTACTATGGATGGTTTAGTGCCAGGATGAGGCGAGGCAACAGGTGCGCGAGTTTGAGGAGATCAAGAGGCAGATGGAGGAGGATGGGGACAGAGAGATCCATGACCTGCGCACCAGGTACGAAAAGCAGCTCCATGCAGAGAGAGAAGACAACCTCAACCTGAAGGGAGAAGCAGGCATCATGAAGAAAAAGGTGAGCACTCTTCTGGGACGACAAATCTGTGCCTCCGTGTTTAATTTAACTGTCTCTCCGGGATTCTGGGATTGACTCACGTTCAACCAGACCCCTGCAATATTTGCGAGAGATCATTTGACCAATCCTCTCAATATTTCAGCATTAAATGGTCAAGTCAGCAGAGTACTCGCAGTTGTGGCCAGTTGGTTGGTTGAGAACAGGTGAATGTGTGAGAGGGAGAACGTGGATGCAAGCACGTGTGTGCGTGCGTGCGTGCGTGTGTGTCTGGTGAATGTGAGAAACGTCAGAAGGGCAATTCATTGAGAGATTCCTCTTCATATGAGGTAGTTCTAAATATATGTGTTGTATATAAAAAATACATTTTCCGCAGGGACCTGCAATTTTACAGCAAAACAAAACAAACACAGAAGACATCACAAATTGCAATAAGAAGTAAATCAGATCTGTATTTTGAGTTGTGATGGGCAGAGAAAGTTACAAAAAGTGTATTTTTTTCATCTGGAGGTGCAACCCTTCAAAAGTATTTAGGAATGTAAGTTTAGATGGTCAAATCCATTCCGGATTTTAGCTTTAATAGAAAGATTACATATTTAATGTTTAGAATTTGTACTGAGATTTGTAGAAAGTAGAGATTATTCTATTCTCCATCTGTACCCTCAATTCACACCTTCTCTACAAAAAAATAGATCTCATCCATCATACTCTATCCACTCAAACCAATAGCAAAACCCCTAAGAGTACCTAAGAGTAAGAGTAAGAGTCTTTAGCTTCATGTTTCATTTACTCTATCTCTCTCTCTTCCCCCCCTCCCTGTGGTGTGTGTGTGGTGTCCCTGACAGTTTGAAAGCATGCAGAGGGAGATAAACAGCAGGTCTCTGGACATTGTCAGGATGAGACAGGAGCAGCAGAAGCTACAGGCAGTGATATGCTCCCTGGAGAAGGACGTCCTGGGTCTGAAGAGAGACATCTCTGACAGGGACAACACCCTCCAGGACAAGGTATTAATACTGTCTCTCAGTACTGTCCTGTCTATGGAGGGTAGGATGGTCTGAAGAGACAACACCCTCCAGGAAGAGTATTAATACTGTCTCTCAGTACTGTCCTGTCTATGGAGGGTAGGATGGTCTGAAGAGACAACACCCTCCAGGAAGAGTATTAATACTGTCTCTCAGTACTGTCCTGTCTATGGAGGGTAGGATGGTCTGAAGAGACAACACCCTCCAGGAAGAGTATTAATACTGTCTCTCAGTACTGTCCTGTCTATGGAGGGTAGGATGGTCTGAAGAGACAACACCCTCCAGAACAAGGTATTAATACTGTCTCTCAGTACTGTCCTGTCTATGGAGGGTAGGATGGTCTGAAGAGACAACACCCTCCAGGAAGAGTATTAATACTGTCTCTCAGTACTGTCATGTCTATGGAGGGTAGGATGGTCTGAAGAGAGATATCTCTGACAGAGATGACACCTTCCAGGACAACAGTGCTGTACTAAAAATATCTGCACTCACAAAAAGTCTATTTCAATACTGTTTCAGTACTGTTGGAGTGTTAATACTGTTTCAGTACTGTTGGGGTGTTAATACTGTTTCAGTACTGTTGGGGTGTTAATACTGTTTCAGTACAGTTGGGGTGTTAATACTGTTTCAGTACTATTGGGGTGTTAATACTGTTTCAGTACTGTTGGAGTGTTAATACTGTTTCAGTACTGTTGGGGTGTTAATACTGTTTCAGTACTGTTGGAGTGTTAATACTGTTTCAGTACTGTTGGGGTGTTAATACTGTTTCAGTACTGTTGGGGTGTTAATACTGTTTCAGTTGGGGGAACAAACTTTAGAACCTTTGTGATAAATATCCCCGTGCAGGAGATGAGAATCTTAGACCTGGACAGGAAGAAGAAAGAGCTGGAGAAGCTCAGGTTTGTTCTGGACAACGAGATCAAAGAGCTGAAGAAGCAGATAGAACCCCGTGAGAACGACATCAAAGAGATGAAGGAGCAGATCCAAGAGGTGTGTGTGTGTGTGTGTGTGTGTGTGTGTGTATGTTTGTGTGTGTGATATGAAGTTGAAACCTCATAGTGATAGCCCCTTGATGTAAAGTCACTTCTAAGTTTAAATACCCACACCATCTGAATTGGATCCTTGACCAAGACCGTGGTGTTGGTGAGCAGAGCGGTTTGAGGCTGATCAGTGGATAGATGCTGGGTGCCTGCCAGTAGCCTGTGTCCATCAGCTATATGTGTCTGTGTTGGCGCAGTTTCTGACTGGCCCACAACTTGGGCAGCTGTGATGAATATAAACTTGGTTATAGCTAAAGCTGGCAGTTATATTTGTATTTCTTATATCAGTTATAATGTTACAGCTGGCAGTCTAAAAGATACAGCTTTATGTAGATTAATTATGCCAAGCCCTATACAGATCTGTAAAACTCTGATTGGGTACTACAAGTCCTTATTTCATCTCACCACCCCAAGTTCAAATGAGAGCTATAGATCATCAGTGATATGAGTTAGAGCTCACTGATTCACTATGAACTATGAACACATGAGCACTTCCTGTACAGCTGCAACAATACAGCATGCAATGCTGCAAAAGTCACCGATGTTCATAGTGTTGATAAATGAATGAATATACAGTATGTTGAGTGTTATGTATACTCTCTTGTCTGTCTCTTTGCGCCGTGTGCGAAGTCCCGTTGTCCTCCGTACCAAAGCGCGTCAACATGTATCGTGTTGCACATGTAACATTTCCACCAAGACGAATTCCCGTACGTGAATTGTTTCAGGTGAGTAAAGTGATTCTGATTGTGACTTTGATTTGAATTCTGCTGTGATGTTTGTGATGCCTCTCAGATGGAGGCGGAGCTGGTGCAGTTCAACAAGAGAAACACCCAGCTGGAACTGACTGTGTCTGAGCTGAACATCAAGCTGAAGACTACAGACAAGGAGATGCACAAAGAGATGCAGAAGGTACCTCTTGTCTCCATACTGTTTACATATAGTTATACTATATGGTGTATGACTTATAACTCCACTATATAATGCATATAATACAAGATAATGTTAGTTAAAGCCCCAATGCATGATATTTTGGACCATATACATGTGGGGTATATTCACACACATTCTTGAAGAGTTTGATCTAAAGATGGAAAATAAGCTTTTTGGTACTTTAGTAATCCATTTTAAATCATAATATAGATCAGATTTACTCCAGTGTTTACAAACATTACCAGTGACCACCACAGACCAATTTGTTTACATTTGGATCACGGATTGGGCCTTTTAAGACTGTAAATATAAAAATATATGAAATACAGCCATAGAAATAGAATAAAGTATAGAACGGACATTCCCCTACACATCAACGCTCTAAGTTGTGGTAAACACGGAACGAGAAATAATAAAACCGTTGGGACCACTGGCTAGAAGCACTATTGGACCACTGGTTGCATCACCCTCCTTTCACTACCATTGATTTTCTTGGAGCACTTGTTACTATTTCGGTTGCCTGCTAATTCAGCAGGCTTATGGCTGGATGTTGTGGGCAGTGTCATTATCAAGTAGTGAAAAGCCTGCACCCACTGAAACATTCTTTCATCTACAGTATCAGTTTACACAGAATAGTAAAGAAAGTAATTAACTATTAAAGAAATAGCCTAGCTAAATGAGTACATATAGAATCATGAAAGGTCGCCACATATAATATTATCTTGAGATGACTTCTTCCAATGACAAAAGATGTTTTCAAAACACAATTTTATTCAACTGCCACCACTCGCGCATCATCTCAGCCCACTGATGTGTCCTAAAGCCAAGGACAGTATCTGCAGCAACATTTGTGTGTCGGGATCCTTGATGCTTGAATCCACGGAAGAAGGATGCTTACTATCTATTCATCATTCTATTCTATGAATGCATCCAACTTTTATCTTGTCCACCTTTCTAGTAAATTCCTGTTTCTCTCCACACAGGTGAAAGATATGGAGGCACATGTACACCAGTTCAAGACAGACCTCCACAACTGCATAGCCTTCATCCAAGAGCCTAAGAAACTCAAAGAGAGCATATGTCAGCTGTACAAGCGCTATGTACAACAGAGCGATGTGGTGGGTGGTTGTACAGAGCATTTAACACACTGTGAACCAAAGCAAAGCCTCCTGGAAGTATGAAAAGGAGACACACCTGCAGGGAATAATAAAAGGCTGGAGTCAGTTTATGTCACAGTTGGGTTGCGGGGGCCATCTTTTGTGAGCGTCTTTTTTTTTTTTTTTTCAGTTATGAGCCAGTTAGCCTTGTTCACTGGCCTCAGCTATGTACTTTGATAAATCACCACATTTGTGTCAAGTTGAGGTGGATTTCCACAGAAAAGTTGCTCTACTGTGCCTATATGGTGTTTACAGAGGAGGAATTTGTCCTCAGATACTGTATTACTGTATATCACAATAGCAAAACCTTACAGAAAATAAGTGACACATACAGTAAGTGTTTAGCATGGAATTTTAATCAAATGTAGTGATTTTTATGATTTTGATGGGTGTTTCTGGCGTTTGCGATACATGTTCAGATACTGTAGAAGCCTATGGCAGTGGTGAATCAGCAGAAAATAGATACCAAATAATGGGAATGATTTGGAATGACTTAGGACTTGCATGTCAAAGACACTGGTATTATGCTTTAACTGCCTGTTAACCTGTGCTTTATGGCAACTACACTGTTAGCCAAAGAGGTCCAAAGGTAACAGGCAAGTCATGTACAACATCTGCATTTTTATTCTTTACATCCTTGATCATTGGAAATTTGTTTGAATTACTTAAATGTGTGTGTGTGTGTGTTTGCATGTGTGTGTGTGTGCATGTGTGTGTGTATGTGTGTGTGTGTGTGTGTGCGTGCGTGCGTGCGTGTGTGTGTGTGTGTGTGCGTGTGCGTGCGCATGTGTGCGTGTGCATGTGCGGGTGTCCAAGGTGGAGATCGTAGGTGTAGATGCAGACATTCAGAAGGAGTTTGGTCGCCAGCGGGATTACCTAGAGAGGAACTTGGCCTCTCTGAAGATGAAGCTGGCCAAAGACTCTGAGCTCCACCGCAGAGACAAAGTCAAGATCATGGAGGTCAGTCCACAGACAACCCTCAGCAACCGTAATTGATTAACCATAATTCATTATCTGGGCTGCCAATCTCCAAATAAACAAGACTGGTTTCAGTATGACAAGCTTGCTTACACCCTGTATTCCTATTTGTCCTGCTGTAGAGGGAAAGAGGAAGTCTACAGGAGCAAAGAGAATACCTTAAGAAAGAGAGTCAATATAGATTACAGGCCTTAGGAAGATTTGTAGTTCACAATGTTGTTCCATTGTGGTTCTGTGAAGCCCATTGAGACATGTAATGTGATTTTGGGCTTTACAAATAAATCTGACTTGACTTCTGTTCGTAGTCCAGAAGTACAAAATTGTGCAGGTCCAAGTCCAGATTAGAATATATAAACTTATACATATGAATATATTTTTTTTATTTTAACCCATTCCCCTGATGCATGTTTTGGTCTGGACGACTGGCTGGACAGAAGAGCCAACCACAACACACGTTAATCTGTAGGCCAGCCCCCTGACATGAATATTTATGAGAATACCAGTAGACTGGGGAGACTCATTATGACATAATATTGTGTAGACCAAGTAGAGCCAGCTGGTATCCCCACCTAGCATCCCTAAGATAGAAATCTTGTTGTTGGGCTTGAGCTAGTAGCGCTAATTGAGCACTAAAGAGACTGACAAGGTGAACTTACTTATCAGAGTCCGTCTTCCTTTGAGTAAAAGTTGTAAACCAACACCACTCCCAGTGGATTTACTTTGTTTGTTTGTTTGTTTATTTATTTATTTATTTATGGTCAGAGGCCAGAGTGCGGAATATAGGCTACCTTTTCGGGATCTTCTTGTGCATATCAGATGTGTAATAGTGAAGAGACTGTGTGATGTTAGTTCGATGTTGGAAGGCAACTGGGATGAAAACAAGAGAATGTTTGATGGAAAAGGTGTCCTCCTCCTTCCGCAGGAGAATGTCTCTCTAATCAAAGACATCAATGAATTACGCAAGGAGCTGCGTATGGCACGAGCTCAAGTCCACGACTACGAGATCCATGTGGTCGTGAACAAGAAGGCCAAGAAGCCGAGCTCATCTGACCTCAGAGGTGAACAGAGTAGGACCGTACATTCGTATAATTTATATTCCCTGATTATTCACCCGACTTTTATTTACATCTCAGAAACAATAGGAGCACTAAGGAGGGCTTTGCTGAAACATCTGTCCATTGTGTCATGTAGGACTACCTCTGGATCTATCCTTTGGCTAAATTATTTGGTTTCAGGCCCCCAAGAAGACTGTTGTTCACAGTGTTGAGCATGCTCTACGCATTCTATTCCCGATTATACCTGGAGATTAAACAGCTAGCTTTAAAATTGAGCCCACTACAACCTCTGAAAGATGCTATTGTCGGTTGTTTTGCTGCAGATACAGACTGTTTTGACAGGCCATCAAATGAGGACCATTTAGACTCACCCATCAGTTAACACTATAAAACAGGCTACTCAGTTTTAAAGCTATAATGAAGATAGAGGTATTTTTGGAAACTAGAGATCTTCATGAATCCTTAGATACCAGCAATTTTATGCTAGCTTATTGGCAAAAGGAGGAAATTGCACTCCAAAGCACTTAATTATTATATCCCCAAACTACAGTATCAGGGATATTATGGATTTTTTATGGAGTTTTCGTGTTAGCGCGATCAATTTTCTCAAAATTGCGGTGCACATTTATGACCCCTAGAGGATGAACCCTATTGATTTTGATGACCCCATGACCTTTCCTCTTGCACCACCATCAGGCCAAATGTTCAATACTCAAATTAGTGTATCTCCTGATCCGATTTCCACCAAACTTGACAAATCTATTTGCCTTACCTGAGGCCTGTGAAGTTCTGAGTCATGGAGTCATGGTGGCATTATTCTCATAAAACTAAAAACATTAACTACTCCTCAACAGCTTGAATTAAGGGCATGGTCACAAAAGGTGGACTGAGAATCCGGGACATTTGGGGATATACCCGCTGTTGGCCACCGACAGCACATGTCTAGTTTAATGGGTGTGTCTAAATGGTCCTCCTTCCCATCAAACCATTAAATTATATGCTTATTCCACATTACTTGCTTGTGGTTGAGTGTGCTTGGCCTTCATCCCAAACAATTGAAATCTTACAAGTAGCACCTTTTAAAGAATTTTATTTGTACCGGTTTCAGAAGAGAATTTTATTAGCACACGGTCTAGATGTTGTTTCAGAGGCTTCTCCACACACTGCCTGGCCTAACATGACCATAATCCTCTCTTTGTTTCCTTAGCGATACGCTCCGCGGAGTCCAGCAGGAGCCCGGTGATGCGTCTTAACTCGGAGGAGGAGGCAGAACGGATAATCCAGCTGCAGCGTTGTGAGATACAGAGACTCAGACAGGAGATCCACAGCGTGACCCTGGGCAACAGGCCTGATTCCCCCCCAAGGACCAAGCTGCCTGCTCTCGCCACCACATACCCTTAGGAGAGCCAAGGTTGCCTTACTGTACCAGTGTCAGGTTGTAGGGTTGGGGGAACAGCAGAACTGGGAGGAAACCTTTTCGTTGCTCAAGTTACTATGAGTCCTCAGGACATGAGATCAAATACAGACAGTGCAGAGTTGTTGTTTTTTTTTTTGTTTTTTTATGTTCTCAGGATGATTTTGGTAATAATTATAATATTTGTTTCCGTTTTATTGCGTTTTGATACCCCCTGACTAGAATGGAATGGAATCTATGTATCTTTACCTTGATTTTATGCAGCAGGATTACTGTACTCTTAATAGAAATGTGCTGTAAATAAAGTCAGTCTATTTTAAAATGAATAGTGTTTCTGCATATGAATATAATACATTATTCATGTAATTGACTGGTCAGCTTAAATACTGAAATAAACTTCCATTTATTCATTCAATTATTTGGTGTGTCAGACACATTATTTAACATTAAGTATTTCAGAAACACAGAGGCAGTAGTCAGAGGGTAACCATTGTGGTCGATCCAAGAGGCCAGCTTAGATCATGTGAATGACGCCATCCTCAGGGTCACAGAAAGACCATTATCTGGGAACAGTGATGTCACACTACCCTTCACAACCCCATGGCAATACTCCCTCACCCCCTCCCACCCCCACACTACTACAACCAGCCCTCTGCAGCACAGTCATAGCACATCATCGGTCATCCCATTGTCTGTCCAAGCATGGCGTCTTAACTGCAAAGCTCAGGACAATGTCACCAATTACCTCCCAACACGCTGTGCTCCGCCACCCCTATTGTGACTTGTCTCTTTCCACTCACCAGACAAGATGGTGTTGCTGTGTGATGAGAGGAGGGGGAACCCACTATCCTGCCTGTCATTCTGTTACAGAGTGTGAAGTGGCTACAGATTGCCAGGGAGGGGAGTCCACGATGCCAGTTCAGACAGATCCCAGTCACTGGTGGCAGAGGCACTGTTGTGTCACCAGAGTTGGTGACCAGACTTGTGGGTGGGCAAAGAACACAACATTCTGCCAGCAAGCCTGCCTACATCACCAACACCATCCGTCATCGTTGCCACTCGTGACCATTGTTAAAACTGTAGGACCCCCATCATCTACCGTATCTCTGTGTCAGTTCAGCCTCGCCGCCCTGTGTGAAGTTCCATCGCATATGGAGTGAAAATGAGAGAGGGATCGAGAAATTGAAGTGAGAGAGTTAGTGGAGAGCGAGCTGTATACGCTTGAGGATAATAATGCCGCTATCATCTGCGTTGAGAAAGACTTTTATGATCATCCCTGCAGTCAGCTACTGTGATTTTCGTCAGTAGAGGACACATCTACAACAACTTCTGCATCCAAGGATGTGCTGTTGATCACTGGACACACGCTGTCAAAGTTGGATTATTTTCATGGAAATCGACAAGATGTCTGCTCCTCTCTGAGAATCTGGTGCTACTCAGGTTAGGAATCTTAAACAAAAACTTGCCCAGAGACGTAAAGACAGTTCATCTGTCATAATGCTGGGACTTGTAGAATATAGTTTGATTGGATGGAGATGGATAGACAGAGACCTGTGAAACTTAACATAGTGGTGGGTGAGTCAATTATTCACAGAGACCGATGTTACATATACATAATTGATATATTTTTTTGTTAACAAAATTGGTAGAGTTATGGAGAAGAGAAATAAAAGCTTGAGTTGTTCCACGACATGCATGGTTTGAATCGTATCATGGAGCTCTGATTTCAACCCAGATTCTTCATAACCCTATCAAGAGGATGTCAAAACTGAGTCTGGGTTTGGCTCAGCTGTGAGCCGAGAGGAGAAAAAGCGCCCAACCGCACCCCCACACGATGCCTGAGATGGAGGACCTCTACCTGCCCCGGCACGGCATCCGTCGACCCCCCAGCCTACGTGTGGACCCCTCCCTGATCCAGCGCAGGGTGCTTGACGAGCAGGTGGAGCTGTGGTGGTTCCATGAGCCTCGTCGCTCCCTGTTGTGCTACTGCACCTCGGTAGGCCTGGTCCTGGGGTTGGGTCTGGGTGGCGTGGGCCTCCTCTCCACCACCACCAGTAGCCTGTCAGGGGAGTGGCGTCTCGGGGTGGGCACCACACTCTGCCTCCTTGCCCTGACCGTCCTGCTCAAGCAGCTCCTCAGCTCCGCCGTCCAGGATATGAACTGCGTACGCAGTCGGCGCCACATCGACCGGCTGAAAAGCGGCGGGCGAGCCGACCCGGTGCTGATTACGGTGGTGGGGTTTTCGCTGGTGCTGTGCGGATCGGTGCTGCTCTACGTGGCTGTGGCCAGTGGCCAGCACCGGCACAACCAAAACAACAGGGACATGTTCCTGTCCGGCCTGGCGCTGATGGCTGCCGGGGGAGGCATGGCATTGGCTGTCGCAGGCTACACCTTGGTGGTCTACATCCAGAGACGGAGGATGAGGAGGAGGAGAAGGAGGGCGAGGAGGCTGAGGAGCAGAGCGGTTAGCGTGTTCAGTGTCTCAGGGGGCCAGATGAGCCAGGCCGGGAGAGAGGCCTTTTCCAGCAGAACCAGCCTCATCTGAATGGAACGGGAGGAGAGGAAAGAAGAGTTTATGAAAGGAGGGATAATATGATGCAGTACTTTCTGTATCTACATCTTGAACTGTGCGATATCAGTGACGCCTCTTTGAATCTTTTAGTGCTATCATTTTAAAACAGATTTCCTGACTCTTTAGCAGGGCAGCTTCTGGCCTATTTTATAACAGACCAACTGGTCGGTGTTCTCACTCTTCACTGTGATCTCAGGGAGCCCGCACAGCGTCCTGACTCATCCCTCCCCGCTAGATGACAGTGTCGCTGTGTCAACAGGCTGCTCGGTGCCGCGTACTGTGGGAACCCAGGACGTGCACGGGGTGTCACCAGCTCACAGGTCTCCACGGTCTCCCACCGTCAGGCCATTGTTTCTGTTATTTGGTTGTGCCGTTGATATCAGAGTCATTTTTCTCAGGAAGGGTTTTGAACAGGAACTAAAATATTGTCATGAACAGACCATTACCAGATACAACAGGGAAACTGCATCCAAACAAACTGTTAACATTCTTGATGATGTACTTTGGTTTCTTGATGTGTTTTTATGAAAGCTCCTATCCTGTGGATAAGAAGTAGGCCTATAATTGACAACACATTTACCTATGTGGTCGAAGAAACGGAAATACAATGAACAGGGATTTATTCAAGAAGTAGATATTACGTTTATGATTAGGTAATAACATTATTCTTAGGTTATGTTTTAAACATGCATTAAAACATTTCTCTGTTTCAACAACAGTATCATTAAATGGACACAGTTGAAGGGTTCTTGCATCTTACACATTTTTCTAAAATGTCCAAAAATAAAATGCCTGTATCACTTAAAAGATCATGATATTGTAGTATGTGTCAGAGCTGCTTTCAAGATAATTTTATATAAAACAGTAACTTAGTTTGAATCATTGTCACACTTAAAAAAATAAAATGAAACAGTGGCTTATTCAAATTTCATTATCCATTTTTTTCAACATTGAATTGTAAACAGTCTCTTTGAGAGATCCTCCCTCTTATTATCACCCAATGGTGAACTGAAGATCATCATCACTGTCCTCTATCCCCTCCCCCCCCATCTCCTCCTTATCCTCCTCCTCTCTGTCTCTCTCTGCCCTCTCTCTCTCGCTGGCCTGGATGTAGTTGTCCTCGATGAAGCCATCATCGTCGTCATCCACCCCGGTTTGGGTCCTGACTGCTCCACCCATTCTGCCACCGCTGCTGCGGTCAGGGAAGGCCACCTCCTCTTGGCCGTACTGGCTGACCCCATCACCCTCCAGCAGCAGGGAGTGTCGGTAGCTTGCCAGGAAGCGGTGGAAGAAGCGAAACTTCACAGCCATCACTACGAGGAAGGAGAGCGTGAGGACGGTAGCCAGGCCTGCAGCCAGGTAGCCCCATGTCTGGGAGCTGGAGCTCCCTCCTGGACTGGGCACAGCTGTGGAGGGTTGAATTGAATGAAGAGAAAAATTGATTGTATTATTCTGTTGTAATTGTATTTTATGGTGTCAAATATGACTTAAAGGGGAACACCAACCTGATTATCAATTCCAATATGTTATGTCCATGGCCTAGGAAAGTTCAATCAATATTTGTGAACGTGAGCTATTCTCTCCCAAAGCCAGAAACCAGATAAGAGTCACCTGATGTCATCAGGTATAAACTCTGGAGTTGCTCCATAGACAATAAATGGGAGGCTGATGTTGTGGGCCCACAGAATGTTTGTTTTCTTTTTTATACCCAAATGAGCTTTATTCTATAGCTTTGTTCTCATTGTGAAACAGAAAATGTACCCGTATTCTCAGACTATTCCCCTGGGAGCTCTCTGTGTCATCTTTACCATCTTTCCCAATTCATTGCCGGTGGAACAGCTTATACGTGATGACATCACAAATTCGAGTTTTAGCACTCTAGTTTTTGGATGTGGGAGAGAGTTCATGTTCACTAATATGTTTGGACTGTGAGACCATAGGAATAACATGTATGAATATTTAATTGGGCGTATTTCCCCTTAAAGACTGGTTAATCCCACTTCCACCTCATCCGAATGCTAGTCAGATGATCGGCTATGACATATTTCATATGCTCCACTTTCAACACATCTGTACAATTACCCATTTCCAGTCTCCTGAGAGTTGAGAGTTGAATCATGCAAGGCCATTTAGTGACCTGAAGTTAGCACCACAAACACAGCAAACATTTCGCACTGTTTTAGTTGACTTGATACCAGTAGGATATCACATGTTCGAGTGCAAATTAATCTACGCTACGTGTATGCGCCCTGTGTTATGCCATTGGTTATACCATGCTGCTGTTCCCGGAAGAGGAAGTGAAGTCTTCCCTGTTTTCTCTATAGGAAGTTACGTTGCTCTCATAGGAAATGGCTAATTGTACAGACATGTCGAAAGCAGAGCATATGAAATATGTCGTAGCCAATACAGCTGTGTAGAGACTATCCGCATATAACCCAAACCACAACAAGGCTAACACCAAGCCCTTCAAAGTGATTCCTGTAACCTTGTCATAAAGATTGAAAGTGGCACAAAGGAACTTAGTTGTAAATCCTTGGAAAAACCTGTTACATACCAAGCAAAGTCATTTTTAGTTTGAGTTAGCATTACTTACTATCATAGGCTGTTCTGTTGAGAGCATTTTGTGCAGGGAGAGGATCATCCTGTGTTAGAAGTTTCCTGTGAGAGACTCTGTTTCCACTTAGGGCAGATGCAACAGGAGGATGGGCTTGTATTACAAGGGCCCCGCTGAGAAAAAGCACCACAATCACACCACAGCCCAGGTGCTCCATGTTCTTCTCCTGTCAGGCTTCTACAAAGAGACAAGATTTTTAGGAGCCAAAGAGGGAATGGATGAATCCTTCAGATTTCAAACCAAATTATATAAAATGGTAAGTTTGATTATGGTGTACATTGGCAGTTAAAGACAACAGACATTTAGCACTTTCAGGTGATTTGGATTGACTTTACAAGTCCAAATGCGCGGGCTGTCTAAAAAATGCCAAAACAGACTTAAACTGTATGGTTCTTTGTTGCAAGGGTTCACTTGATAGCAGGGCCGCCCTGTGTAACGCCTGTCCCCGGGACAAAATGATCCTACTGGGCCCCTCTCACCACTTAGAATCATAAGTCTATGGACCATTAGAGGGCTCTCCTGGGCCCATCCTGGCCTAGGGCCCCTGATGGCTGCCCTACATAGCAGAGTCCTCTTGAGGCTCACTTGTGAGGCCCTAGACATGGAGTAGTCTTGTTGGCCATTTTCTTTCATGGCCAATAAACTTCCCTGTCAATAAACACGTCCCCCATGGCTTGGTTTGGACTTAAGACTACAAAATGCTTCATTAGTAATCCATAAACCCTTAAGACTAATATGCCTTGTTAGGCTCAATCAGATACATTAATTGTGCACTGTTGTAATGATTCATTAAATTGCCCTGCGGTTTGTGGAGTATCACATGACTTAAGTACCATAGGCTTCCCAGGTCTGGAGCGATGTTCATGAATATAGTCATAAAATGCTTACCAATTAACTTTACACCTTAAAGGCATGTAGGTCGTTAAGTACATTGTACCATAACCTTGTTCCAACTCCTATGTATTACATATATTTGTTCTAATAATACTTGGCTATATATGTAAATATAAGTTTAGATTTTTGGCTCCATGTATAAAACATGCTAAATATAAATGAAGTATAGGCTACTAAAGAGAAAAATATTAAGAGCCGATACAAAGTAATGTCCTCAAGCTGCTGTGTCTTATAATACGGGCCAGTGCACAACAAGCTGTCACTAGGTCAACCTCTCCACTCATATGACCACAACATACTTGGGCTACTAGACAAACTGGCATTAGACAAACATTTAACTTTCTCCTTATATGGACGTTATCAACATGTAATGTACATGACTTACCTAATAGATACAGGTTGTTGGCAGTGCAGACGTAGTCCTTCTAGTCCTGCGTTTTGACAAGTGTTTTTGGCTTCTTGTTCAGCGCTTCCATAAACCAAAGACTCGCTGGGCAAAGGTTGAAGGATATGTCATAGCTTTCACATGCCTTTAAGAAAGGGATGTTAATGAGTAACTTAACTAGGCTTGTCACTCATTCCACCTGTTTTGATTATTTTGCCATTCCCTTTTGCAGTCATCTATGAACCTAGGAATGTGAGGGCAAGTAGGCTACTTCACCCAGTCAAAGAACAACAGAAACCTGATACAATTTATGAAAACCTTGTGAAAATTTATTTATTTCTGCTTTCTTTGAAAACAGACAGTATTCAATCATCAGTCTTTAATCTATAATTTCAAATGTATTGATCCAAAACAGAGGGCCTTCTAATTAACACATCACCATTAAGCTGTATATGTGCAGTCTGACCAGTAAGTGGCACTGTAATCAAACGTTATGGGATTGAGAAAGTACATTTGAATTGCAGAGGGGGTGATCATGTAACATCTTTATTACGGTACTAAGAAGGGAATGTTTCTGGATACATATCTTGGAAGAAGTTACACCTTAGTGGCTTAAATGAGGACTGTGACTTGATGGTTTTCCTGTAATGACATCCTGACTACATTGTGATATGAAATGTTTAAACGTGTATGGTCATATCTGATCTATGAATGGCTGAAAGCCTGATGTCTTCACAGATATACAGTATACCAAATTTGTTTTAATATAGATTTATATTTCATATTTCCGACCAAATTGTATGAATGGTCCTTGGTGTCAGAATAATTTGTAGGCTATAACTAAATGCTTATGTGTAGTAAAGGTAGTTTACATTTTGAAAACTGTATCTTGACGTACTTCCATACAGTATCTTGCTAATGAGAACACCTGTGTCTACACCCACACTGTGATAATCAGATCACCATTTGAATAGACCTTTTCATATGCATTCTATTTTGGCCCAGGTTTGTTCCCTGTTGTAGTGGGTTTTTTTTAATACAGTTGCTGACAGGAAATACAGAGGGGCACATTAGTAGGCTACAGTACTGACACAACAGTCACTCACTCATGCTCTGCAAAAATGCCATTTTCAGCTCTAGCAAGCAGCAGCATTAGCCTGGACACCAGACATTGTGATGTCTAATCCAACAAAACTGCCCTGTGCAAAGTTATTTGTTCCTTTCAATATGTGTTGCAAAGGATCTTGTCCTAAGCAGGCTTCTGTTCACCTTTTCCTATGTCACTCCGATAGCTATTTTAACCTTTATTTATGAATAATAAAACAATAATGATGGGAGTACCTAGAGTATATGGATTATTTTGTGTGGACATTTAATTTTGCGTTTGATACATCAGTATCAGTGATGTGAAGGCACTGCTTTCACATTGTTTTAGTACATTCTTCCTCCTCTTAGCACATGGAAAAGCTCTCATACAGCAAGACAAAAAAAAATCGAAAAGGCCTGTCTTGAAGCAATAGGCACAAATTGACTATTATGTGAGGTACAGACTATGTAAAGCCTCGAAAAGCTCATTTATAATGACCATTTAACAATGACATTTTGGCCCACAATGGAGAGTAATGTGTCTTAGAACATCATAATTGTCTGAAGTGTCCTGACTTAATGAAGAGATTTAAAAGGCTTCGCATGACCTCACATCCTGCTCTCGCCTTGGCTGGGAGACGTCTTGCTTGACTCACTGAGACAAGACATCACACAATCCTCACTGAGTGCTCCATGGTGAGATATTCACTGAGAGCCTTTTGACTTACTAGCCTGGCTTTCTGGCTGTGGTGAAGTTTTTGGGTTTGCTTTCTGTGGAGTAGCCTACTGTACACTAATACTACACATGTTTATGGGAATGCCTCCAGGAACAAGCAAATCATTCTGTCATCAATTTCAGTGCAAATTGATGATACATTATTATTCTTTCTCTCTTTCTCTCTTCCATCCTACATCTGCTTGAATCAAAGAGTTCTATCATATTCTTTGCTTGAATGTATGACAAAAAGTATGGTAGAGAGCATCAAGGCCCGTCTAACAAGAACAAAATGTTTATTCAAAGCCCACAAGAATCACTTAAAGGGCAGCTCATTTTCACCCTGACTTTTAATTGTTACATTTAATGTTACATTTATTGCAACAAATATTTATTCAGTTGTATTTGGCTGTAATATAGGCTCTGTCTCTCAGCACAAATAAATGCAAGCCTGCTATGTAAGAAACAGACTACATACACGCAAATAAGAAATACATAACAGTCTAAGAGACACGCATCCTCTGATGATGTGTTACTTTCAGTATTACAAGACATACTACTAAGTCAGCATAGCATTAAGTAAATAAATAGTATATCTAGATGATAAAATGGCTGGAGGTGGAGGTGGTGGAGGGAGTTTAGCCAACAGCAGGAACAGCAGCGATTTTGCCAGAAGCTTTTTGCAGGCACCAGGGGCAGCAGAACAGTGGCAGTAGCAGCTAGTGTAAATCATGGATGAGTGAAAGCCAGAACAGCTTAAACGGACCACCTTGTTGTCAAAGTTTTAGTTGTGTTTGAGTGTGATTGGTGTACATAGCTCTTGGAGTGAATGGTTACCATATCCTGCCTGAATTAACTGACTACCCAGAAAACATTTTGATGTCCATGAGCATCCAGACAATGGCCTAAAAAGGGGTCAAAATGAATGTTGTTCTAACACCGGTCTTTAGACCGGTGTTGTTTCACCATTGTTTAAACAGTTTAGTAATATAAGATGACTATTTCAATGGCTAAGAATAAAACTGCTTAAAAATTCGGTAAACACACTCCCAACAGCATCTTCAGAGTTTCTGGTAAAGGCTTCTTATATGTCAGAAATTACATTTGGGTTGAATGAAAGCTAGGCTAATTCATGTCAAGTTGAAGGCCTTGACCCACATGACAAGATGGCTGGTGAGTCATTAGTGTTCGTGATGTATGCAGCACCACCTCAGATGATAAGTTCAAATGACCTATGGTAATTAGTGGTTTGTCTTGATCAGGGGTTTCCATTGGAATCTAAATAAGCAACTGCACACACACACAAAACGGCAACATTATGGATTGCAAATGCATCAGTCTGCTCATTAGTGCCACTACTGCTTTGACAGGCAAGCTCCATTACCTCATGACCTATAACACTCCAGCATTATAATGATGTACGGTATTTGACTGAAACTGTTTCACTGACCTGTTTCACTGACCTTTATAGAGAGACGAAGGTCCGCACTCAATAAAGCCAAGCTTAAAAATGTTTTTAAGTAGTTTCAAGATTTTCCCTTTTTTTCTCTCAGTGCAGTGAAGTGCACAGCTGTGGTTAATGCACCAAAGTAAAGAAAGAAACTGGGTGAGCGTGGTGTAGCCTCTTCAATCACTGACTAATATACCTTACAAAGCCAGACTTGTAGATAAACACTAAGGGAAAAAATACATTATGTTTTACAGACTACTGAGCAGCTTCTGATGTGACAAGCTCCTAAGTGCATTTTGACTTCAAGAACCTCTTTATATGGCCTAATTCACTCTATTATTCCGTTGCTGTGTTAAAGGGGCAGCTCACCTAAAATTCATAAAGACATATTTTTCCTCTTACCTGGAGTGCTATCTATCTATCCAGATAGTTTCAGTGCGATTTGCTGAGTTCTGGGAATATCTGCCACAGAAATGTCACTCCAGCACAATGAAGCAAATCAAATAAGACGGCAATGACAAATGCATTATTGAATGGTTCAGTTCAGGGGTAAAATAACTTTTTTTTTTCACAAGAACATTTGTTCATGCTGTATCTCTCTCTCTTTCTTTCTCTCTCTCTTTCTCACTCTCTCTCAAGCAAATTTTGAAAATGTAACAGACAGTCTTGATTCTGTTTCGATGGGAGCCATCATTCTATATTATGAAAATGAGGGGTCCATACAGAGTGAAACATGCATTCCTGGACTGCGTTGGGCTAAATGAGATTACATTTTCATCAACATTCTCAGCACAGTACCAGCATTTCCACACCATGCTCAATGCTAGGCAGTAATTTGGAGCTGGGCCATGTCTTTCATGGGTGTAAACCTTTCACAGTGTGAGATAAAATCCTCCGGAACAGAGGCGTACTCACGACTCACTCGTACAACACATGATGTTGACAGAATATTTCAATCTGTCGTCACAAAACATATGAATAAACGAGGCAAACATCAAGCAAATTGTAGCATCTGAACGCGTCGCCTGTTATCTGCCTTTTGGTTGTCCTGCTATGCCTGTTTACGCCTCTCCTCCAGAAGAAGATTACGCCTTCAAACTTAATGTGAGATGTGAAATTGGGAAGAAAGAGGAGTGTGTGAGCTAAAAGCCCTGTGACCCATGTGATCTGTTGCTCTTCAAATGCCATAACCACACTACATCCTCCAGGGTTTGTTCAAAACCAAAGAGCAGAGAGAAAAGAAGAGAGACGTAATATAAACACAGTGAGTCATGGTAGAGATTCTGAAGGGATTAGCAATATGATTTTGTTAGGAGTAGCCGTGCCAAACACATAACCACATTTGGTTAAAAACAAACAAATACCTCTAAACATCTGTGAAACAGACCTATATATTTGTGGAATATATATCCCTCCATCTGAATCCCCATGTTTTGATGATGAGGTTTATTTATTTTTATTTATTTTATTTTTTCTCTCTTTTCAAGTAGTAATTTTAACTAATTAGCTATTTGCTAATTCCAAACCCAAGGGAAGATGTTATGATGTGGAGACTCCAATCCTAGAACTGGTTGTGAGATAGATTATATAGATAGCACTCCTTGGACAAACTCCTTCAGAGCTCACACTTGCCTTGAACAGAAATAACACTGATGAAGTAATTAACCAGAATGGGATGGAGGTGGTGCATCTATCAAGCCTCAGACCTCCTTAATGGTAGGATCAAGGGGGAGTCTTTTGGATGTTAGACATACTACTTATGTCTTGGGTTTAGTGTAGATTATGCAATTACAGATATGGAACCCAAAACCAGCTGCTTTTAGTGTCAAAGCTCAATCCTCAATTTGTTTTTATCACAGCCAGATCAATGTCTTCATCAAGAGACAGGGAAAATAACTTTTCTTAGAGGTAAACTGCAAACAATAGATGGACTCCAGAGCTTTTCTGATGCACTGGCTACAGATGAAATTAACTATTTAATTAATATCTTCCAAAAATAAATCCACCCAAACAATGAGGGCATCAACTTGGCTGCGAGGGATATTACTTTATTTGTCAAAAGGCAGCATCAATGGCAAATTTAGAAAAGTGAGTGAAACACAATTCAAAGATCAAAAAACTAAAATTGTCAGCTAAATGGTTTGATAGTGATTGCAAAAGGATAAAGAAACAATAACAAATATAGCCACAAGCTGCAATTAAGGGGCAAAGCACAATATGCTAATTTGACACATGACCACATATGATGAAATAGATAAAAAGAATGAGAAGAAGTAGAAGGAGAGGGAGGAGGAAGAGCAGATGAAGGAAAAAGAGGAGAAGGAGGAGGAAAAGGGGGCCATATTAGAGGAAAAAGAAGGTCTCGGCAGCAATGTGCTATATAGAGCAAAAAGAAGCTCTCAGCAGCAATGTGCTATATAGAGCAAAAAGAAGCTCTCAGGAGCAATGTGTTATATAGAGCAAAAAGAAGCTCTCAGGAGCAATGTGTTATATAGAGGAAAAAGAAGCTCTCAGCAGCAATGTGTTATATTGAGGAAAAAGAAGCTCTCAGGAGCAATGTG
>OMKL01102784.1:0-12183 GCA_900302295.1 Parasudis fraserbrunneri | reverse complement strand
TCTACCATCAGCACTCAAATCAATAGATTCCCTGATCAATTTTGAAAATTCACAGAGTAGAAAATCGTTTTACACAGAATGGTACTAGATTGACCTTTTATAGGTGCCCCCCATTAGGTTATATTGCTAACTGTTTTATGTGTGAAAGTACTGATTGTTTTTAGTGTTGTTTTTAGTGTTTTTAGTGTTGTTTTTAGTGTTGTATGTTGTATGTTTTGCACACAGGCATACATTTACTCACATATTCATGTACAGAGTTCTGCACTTGCACTTTTTGGGACCACAATGGAAACAAGCTCTTGAGCTTTTTTGTGCCTGTCCTATTGACATATTATGTACTTGTATGCTTGTGTATGCTTTTATTCTGCTCAATAAAAAATTCAATCAATGAATTCAATCAAATGGATGCCGTACCTTCTCCCCGACTGCAGCAGAGAGAAGAGGCCATGGTCCTGCACTACCTGGTATAGATGTCCTGGAGGTGTGGGAGTGCACCTCCTGTGATACATTCTGCTGACTGTACCACTCTCTGCAGGGCCTTTCGGTCCTGCATGGTGCTGTTCCTATACCAGGCAGTGATATTTCCAGTCAGGATGCTCTTGATTGTACATGTAAAGAAATTCCTAAGTATCTGGGGAGACACTCTGAGAGGTCTGCCCATCAGAAAGTCAAGGATCCACCTACACAGGGAGGTGCTTAGTCCTAGGTCCCTGAGTTTGATGATGAGTTTGGAGAGGATTATACTGTCGTGTTGAAATCAAACAATCAATGAACAGCCGTCTCACATAATTTCCCTTCCTTTTGTCCAGGTCGGATAGGGCAGTGTGGAGGATGTGAGCGATGGCATCCTCTGTGTATAAGAGCCACATCTCTGAGTATAATTTCCGTGACTGTACAACTAACGGGTCAGGACATATGCTCATTTAAAAACTGAAAGTTTGGCCTGATGGTGGCTCAAGAGGAAAGGCCATGGGGTCACCAAAATCATTTGGGTTATTTAGAGGTAATGAATATTCCCAGCAAATTTGAAAAAAATTGGAATGAAAACTACACATGTACATAATTCCCCTGACACTGTTGTATCAGGGATATCATTTGCTTAACTGCTTGTTAATCTCTCATTAGGAAACAATCAAGTTTGGGTGTCTGTATTCTGCTCTTCACTGAGCACTGAAGAAAAGCTGAAACGTTTGCTGCTCTGTACCTCTGTTTTAATTCACCTGCACTCAGCATTTCTGTTTTGCACTATGATCAAAGATATTTTTGCTAAGACTGATGTCTGGTCAACTAACTGCAGTGTGTGGTACACTCCTGACATACTTAACTGTAATAACTATATGATTCCTGTTAAAAAGAGGTAAATTACATTTGTAGAATTGTAATTAGCAAATTGTGAATGAAAGGTCAATTAAATTAAATTACATTACATTCACAGAATATGAAAGTAGCAAATTGCGATCATATACAGTCATACAATGGATAGAAAAATCATGCAGAGGCAGGGATGTGGAGCACATGTAACAATTCTTGCCCGTGTTTGCAGGGGTCTGTGACTATGACAGCCCCCTACACAGCAGAGACAAGTCAACTAACTGCAGTGTGCGGTACACTCCCCCTGACCTACTTAACTGTAATAACTATATGATTCATATACATACAGGTACATTACATTTGCAGAATTGTAAGTAGCAAATTGTGAATGAAAGGTCAATTAAATTCAGTTACATTACATTCATAGAATATGAAAGTAGCAAATAGAAAAATCATGCAGAGGCAGGGATGTGGAGAACATGTAACAATTCTTGCCCATGTTAGCAGGGGTCTCTGACCATGGAAGCCCCCTACACAGCAGCGCCTGGTTGGAAAAGGAATATTTTATTGATAACAACGTATTGTTAAGATTCTTGGGTTTTCCGTCTCCAGTCACACCTGCACGGCTGTTTCACCTCCATTTAACCTCCGTTTCACCTCACACAGGCTTGATAGGCCTCCCACGGGCAGCATGTGAGACGACTTGGGGGAAGAGTACACAGGATCAGCACAGCCTCGAGATATCAACAGCTCTCCTACCCCAATCCAGCAGAGGAGAAACACTTACATTAAATAAATCTCGGACGAGCATCCCACACGGCTCACCATGCCAATATTAACTTGAATGGCCATGGATTAGCTGCTACAGCTAGGCTAGCGAAGGTGGATGAGTTACGTGGCTAGGCTAGAGGGGGATGGCTAATCTGCGTGGCTAGGCTGCGAGGGCTAGATGGGAGATGCTAGGGTACTCCCAATTAAAATATCCTATCTAAAAAATAAACTAAAGAGGGAAGGGAGATGGTAACTAAAATGTATAAAAGATAACAAAGGCACTCAGCTTTTGTGGGTGCCTTGACACCTGCCTGGGTTAAGACTTGCACCAACCGGTGCCCAGGGGGGGATTTAGCATGGTACAGCCGGTGCCTGGGAATCACCCAGCAGGTACCTCATGGGAAGCAGCAGGCAGGGGTGGCTAGTTGGCTGGGCCGGAACCGTGGATAGCCTTGGCAGGCTAGGTGCTCCAATCTGGCCCTTGGTGCAACTATAGTCAGTGAATCTCTCAAAACAATATCAGAGTCCCCATGGCCCCATGAGTGAGCTCTCAGTCTGTCATACACTTCGAGTAACTCAGCTTCAGTCTTAAATCATGGCCCTTAGTTGAAGGCTCAACACAGGCCTAGAGATCTGTCCTCTTCCCCCAACCCAGCTCCAATGTCCATGCTTCCCCATAGTCCCCATTTACCCAGTTACCACATGGCTCAGTCTTAAAGGTACAATCCCCCAGTAATTATCACAATTTTGTTGAGAACAGAAAGCCACTGGATGTTCTATCTAAATATACAGTACTATGCAACCTAAGGATGAAGAATTGCCCAATCAATGTTTTTTTGTTTTTGTAATTGGTGTATCTCTACTTGTATATTATGGATGAAATTATTAAGGGCCTCCCTCAAAAACTTTTGATTGATTTTTAAAAAATCAATTCTGTAATGCTGTTCCTGCCCAACCTGCGCATACATGCTAGAAACCAATAATTGCAGCTATATTTTTGTTTGTTTTTCTGCAACCTGTGGGTATGATTTTGTTTATACTGTGTATGTTCTACATACTGTATGAGAGAGAGAGAGAGAGAGAGAGACGGAGAGAAGGCAAAGGATAGAGCCAAACAACTAGCAAGATTCTGTTCAGATTATGCTTTTTGTGTTCTTAAAGGCCCAATCTGGAATCCAAATATAAACAAATGGGTGGTCCAATCACCACCAGAAATGACAATATCGTAATAGAGACATATTTTAATTCTCTGATTGATTGACTGAGCTCTTGGTACTGCACAATGAGTATTTTGTATAATTGGGTTTACAATTGGTTAAGAAAGTTCAAAAAAGCTTACTTTCCATCTAAACATCAAATTCTTCAAGAATATATGTGAATATATACGATTAAAAAAATCCAGATTGGGGTTTTAAACATTGTTGAACATCTGAGAAGCAAGCACCACACACAATGACAAACAACAAGCAGCCCTTTTGATTTGGCTCTTTATCTGAGCCGTGAGAAACATCTATAAATAGCTATAGTTACAACCCAGCTCTGATGTTTTCTGGCCATAATTGCAGGGTACGCCTGCCTAGGTAAATGTCACAATCTGCCTCATGTTTATTCCCTCGGGGAGGCCTTTAGCATAGCACACAATCAAGACAGATTAGTTTCTGTCCTCACCACCACCATGGCCCGGTGACCCTAAAACCCCAGTGTCTCCCTGCAGGTTGGACGAAAGGAAGGAGAATGAGAAAGAGACAGACAGAGACAGACAGACTGACGGGGAGAGATTGCAAGAGAGAGAGAGAGAGAAAGAGAGCGAGAGAATACTGAAGCAGAGAGTTGTAGATCAAATGTTAGGAGCAACAGAATTCGATGAAAGTCATGATGATTTTGTTGCGGTGAAAGGAACCCATCATGGTATTGATTTGAATCCGACAGGATGGGTGGTTGGAATGCAGGTGTATTGACAGGTGAGGAAAATTGGGAGAAGGTACAAATAAAAACATGTGACAACAAAGCAGAGGGGGGAGAGAGAGAGAGAGACAGAGAGGTGAGAGTTTGAGATAGGACAAACGGACAGAAAGGCAGACAGACACACAGACAGACAGATGCATGGATGGACAGATGGAAAGGTAGAAAGATGGAAAGACAATGAATATCAGGGATGGGTTCAACTCATTTTCAATTCAATTATTTATTTATTTTTTGGCTAATGATGGAGCATTCATTCACATTTACTTGCCAATAGTTGGACAGAACAGCTAAACAAAGGTTGCCAAAGTTTTTTTTTTCCAATATTTGAATTTTAAAGCTGCACTGTGGAAGATTGGCACCCTGTAGCAAACACTGGACCCAGAACTGTTTGGCCCCGGGAGCTGTCAGATAGACTCAGACCCTAAAAGACCCGAATACGTTATTTCCTGGGAGTGGTCAGATAGATCTGGAGTCAGATAGACCTGGAGTCAGATAGACCTGGAGTTGGACCAAAACAGATGCGATTTAGAATGGTGTATGTGGATGGTTGATATTGTCATGAGAAACCTTTTGTCTTACCTGGTAACATCAGCCGTCTTGTAGGTTTTCCTTTGGGGCTGCCTAACATTAAATCCATCCATCCTTGCAAAGAAAGTGGCTTGGTAATCGATATAAATCTACATTTTCTGTTATTCTTGCTGATGGAAATGGGCTGACTATTACTATTTTCAGCTTGGTAGCAACTTTAGTCAGTTAGCGTGCTAATGTTACTGTTGTTGAATGCTTTGCCAGAGTAGCGAGAAAGTGACATTCTGAATAAACAATCAAACAAACTTATTGCGCTACGAAATTAAGAATGGTCCAGTTTAATGCCAGTTTTAATGTACGTTTTGGCACTCAAAGGGGCAATGAATGATCACTTGCTGCATAGCTATGCTGATGTAGCATCATGACAGATGCAAGATAACTGTAGCACAGTTAGCGTAGTTACCTTTGACCTATGACCATTGAACTATATAAAACCTATGACCAATCCGGAACAGGCATATGGTCAGAGAGGATTAACTTGTCCTAAATACAGTCACTAGTGCCACCTTGTGGTAATAGATGCACACTACGAATTACGTAGTCACAGTCATCAATATGACAATAGCCCATTGGCAAAGAAGGATGGAAATTGTCAAAGCAAGCGTCATTTAATTGAAATCTGCAATGAAAACTATTTTAAGTGTTACTAAAAATTTAATAAAAATAATTCACGGGTCTATTGCGGGCACTGGCAGACCCGACATTTAAATGTCAGATATCTGAGGCCTGGGGCAAAGACTACCGAACCCGAACCGGACCAGCTGGATTTTATTATGAAATGCCCCGAGAACCGTCTGTGTCTGGGTCGGAACTACAGGTATTCGGGGGTTCGGGCAGACCCGAAGACCTCTACTGTAAATGCTTTATTTATGTTTGATGCTGGAACAAAGTCCTGGTAGGATCAGTCCTAGACCCAAATCATGTGATTAGCAATGACGACTATACATACTTGTTTCCATAGCTGGCCCATGGTGTCTATGAGCAGGTACTCACACATTCCCCATGGTGTGGTGTATTGTGCTAAAATGCAAACTGTTATCAGATACAAACTGTTGGAGCCAATGGTAAAAGTAGTGCTTTTAACACACTCTTTTAGCACACTTTTCTTTTACATTAAGCTTTCCATTTAAGCAAATGTAAGCTTGTTATAATGCCTTGCATTGTTGTGTTTGCGTACACCTTAGGTATCTAGTTATACATTTCTTCATGTCATATATTTTCTATGGATCAGCCAACATAGTGGTACAAATATGATGCCTTATACTTTTCCTTGTGAGAGTCACTCACTCACTTGGATACACCTGATAGTTAATACAGTGATTGCTAACTTGATTTGTCCTTAGTCATGTGGTTTACTTATCATAATTAAATAATGATGACTTATGAATAGTATGTTGATATGAATATTTATTTAACTGGAGATTTTTTGGCCAAAGTGAAATGTTTGCCATTCATCCCTCAGCAGTATTTCATTGTTGAAAACATTATTTTGTTCAAGAAAATACACAAAGTGCAGAAATAAATAAAGGCCTTCATTAATTGTACAGTAATTTCAGTTTGTAATTACTAGGTTTTTCATATTCCATTCTACATGATGACCTATCTCATGATGTCATTACAAGGAGACCTATCTCATAATGAGGTAGCTAATTAGACCTGTCAAATATCCTTATCAGCCAGGGAACTTGTTCAGAATCCTCAACCAGGATTCCACTATACGAGACCGCCATCTTGTGGTTCTCTGTCTCCAGTGTTGTCATGGATTGAACAACTCATTGAATTGAAAAAAAGAAGAAAATTCAGCAACATAATTTTCAGCCAACTGCTGTTTTATTTCCAACTATAATAATTGTGTTGGTCTCTGAAATAAATTGAATCAAAATGTTTCTAGTAAATATGGCTATAAAGTTATAAGAGTTTGAAAGAAAAAAAATGCATGCCTCTGGAGAAATCTGACTTTTAACATATTGCACCCCAGAAGTGATATCATGTAACCGGAGGGAAGGGGTCATATCTGGTTCACACACATTTGAACATTTTAGTATTTTATTTCTTGTGTAAATTCAGTTTTACCAAATTGGCACATAACCACTCAACAACAATCGGAAAATGTACCGTATTGTGTTAGTGCACCGTCAACATGAATTAACCACACTTACAATAAATGTGCACTGTGCTTTCTGTGAATCATCATCTTCATCATCACCATCATCATCATCATTATCATCATCACCGCCATCATCATCCTCTCCTCCAGCACTGTATAGGCACCCTTAATCTACTTAATACAAACATTTGGCCTCAGCATAAATAATACAATATACATATATCAAATAAAACAAAGAGGATTTCTACTTCAATCCATCAGCAATGGTCAGTGTGGAATGCCTGGTTCAGGCTCTCCAAGGCCTCCTCCTGAGTGATCATTTCCCATTCTTCAGGCAGCTGGGCTGGCTCACAATTGTATTCTCCAGCAAACCTTCCATTGAACCTCACCAACACATACCTGTGAATCATATCAAAGTTTATTCATGCAATATCTTAGTATATTGTATACAGCAGGTGGTTTGGGTACAAGTATGCACATGTAATGTACAAATGTGACTCAAGGAAAGTGAATGGTTCAGGTTTTGTAATATCTCTCACACACAAGCATGCATGCACGCACATACATGCATACACACAAACACAACCACCTCACATTGAAATTGTATTGATGTTTCACTTGATTTGACTTTACCTCCAGTAAGCATTGGGTGTCTGACTGTCAGGTTCCTCGGGTAAGATGCTCCAGTCTGGGTGGAGGGAGTGGTAGTCCCTATCAGCCAGAGACTGACCCTCTGTGTCCCTGCTCAGGAACAGGTAGTCCTGGGCACTGTCAAAGGGACAGCTGTTATGGGACAGGGAGGAGGAGTCATTGCAGGTATAGGATAGCATTCCTTTTGGCCGATGGAGCAGGGCTCTGTGTACCTCATGGTCTATTTCCCCCACCTCACAGGGGGCCCTACAGAAAGGACACTTTTTGTCACAGCCTCTCACTCTGTTGAAAAGGCAATCTTGGGGCTTGACGGGAAGGGCCTGCAGAAGTTGGGTGATATCCACATTCTGGGAGAACTTCTGGGCTAGAGTCAGCTGCATCTCATCCAGGGCCTCTAAAAGACAGATGACAAAGCGGTCCCATTCTGTGGTGATACTGAAAAGAGGCCCATCCAGAGAGTCTCGACTGACACTCATGTCTCCGTCTTTCTCTAGGTTGAGACACACCTTTTCCAAGAGTAACTTTGTGTCACTCAGCACTCCGCACACGTCCTCTTCTGTCTGGCTCACTGCTGCATTCATTTTCTTCACAATCTCCTCCAGTCGCTGCTGTGTCCACTCTTCTAATATGGTTGATTCAGAGAGGTGAGCCACCACCCACTTCTGGATCCTCCCTCGGCTGAAGTTCTCATAGGACAGCAAATATTCCAGGAAGCTCTCAAAGCTGTCCTCCTCAATCAACTCCTCCAGCAGGCTGTGGTTGAAAGCTTGAGGGGACAGGTACTGCTGTGCATCATCTCTGCAAACCATTTCTTCCAAAATGTGCCTCCCCAGTGGCCTGTAAACGTAGTCCAGAGCTGTAGGTTTGAAGACCATAGAGATGAAAGCATGGGCCATCCTCTGACACTGGTCTCTCTTCCTGACCTGGTAGATGAACCTTCCAAGGTAACTGTTCTTGGCCCCTTTGATGTGTGCCAAGAGAGAGTCTTTGGTGTAGCGTTCATGTATTTCCTGGAAGTCTTGGCATGCAAAGCTGCAGAGATAAACTTTAAGATCCACTTCAAAATTTGACGTGTTTTCCAAAGGGTTTTCATTCAAAATCTCTTCAACATGTTCTAACACCTCTGTGATGTAGCTGTCAGTGACGTCTGCTACCGAATTAGACTTCTCTAGCACAAACTGATTGTACTCCTCAATGATGTAGTTTACAACATAATGAGCCTGTAACCACTGTTGTCTTCTGATGTGCTTTAGTCTACTGTAGAATTTAAAGTGCTCATCATGAACAAGAAAGCCAGACGTATTGTTTTTGCCAATGTCTTGAAGTTTCTTCATGTGTTTCTGGAGCCCACGACTGATGAGGTTCTCTCTCAGTTTTTCTGTCACCCTTGCAGGGATATCATCAATCTTTGTAAGGCTGAAGTTGGACAATGCATTATTCCACACACCTTCAAACTCCTCCTCCAGCTGCATGTCTTCAAGAAAAATGTTGGTTAATTTGCTGGTCTCTGTGAGTGTTTGAAGTTTGGCCTCCTGTCCTGTTTCCAGTAAGGCCTGGAAGCTTTTGAGACACACAGAGGAATTGTGATTCTCTCTGACTGTCTCTAGTTTCTCTATCATCTCCTCAGTCAGTTGATCCTGGAGTTTATTCATATTGCTCATTAGATTCTGCCTGTATGTCGCACAATATGTTTTGTGGAGATCATCTTTTATCAGATAGGCCTCTAGTTTTGACTTGATTTCATCAATCTCTGTTTTGACCTCTATTCTGGCTTCGTGCTTCAAAACACTCAGAAGGTCCACTGTGACCCCTGTCTCCAAAGCCTTAGCATTGTTGAAGATGCCTCGCTCAGTTGCCCCCACAAACCAGCTCTCCATGTGTTCTAAGAGCATCTTCTCCCAATGAGAAAGCTCTGTGCACAGAACAGAGAATGCCTTGGCCACTTCAGTATTCTGTAGACCAATGGGGAATGATTCTGCTTTCACTGCCTCCCAAACAGCAAATAATCGGCCCATAAATTCAGGAAGTCCTGTGGCTTCAGACTTAGAGCCACACTTTGTCAATGCTTCAAACAGGTTTCGCTTCAGCTCTATCACAGTCTTACTGTATTCTTTGTCAACTGGTTCAGATAGGGAGGTGTTCTGCCAAGGCCCTATTAGACAGGGGATACTGCTTTTGGCCATCACTAGGGGCTTCTCTCTGTTTTTAGTCTCCTCAACCCCTGTCTGAAGAATCTCAGATACACATCCTAGCTGAAAGGCCTGCAACTTGGCATTTAATCCTTTGTCCTGGGTTAGGAGTTGACAAATGGGTGTGTTGCCACATACCTCAGTGCGCAGAAGCGCATTTACAATCACAGTTAGGTTTGATTCAAAATCAGCACAGCCATACGAGGTTATGTTGTGTATCAGAACATCACTCAGTCCTGTTGCTATGGTGGCCATCTCATTGTCATGGACCAGGGTGTCTCCTTTTTGATCTAATCCTGGTGAGCAGAGACCCTCCACATCAACCATAATCAGAAGGTCACAATCCATTTCCATCCTGAGTTCATCTGGGAGCCACAGAGGCAGCATATAAACCCCTCTAGTTAGCTTTCTCCTCCCTCTGGGAAAGTCTACCCCAAATAGTGCAGAGAACACCTCAGCATTCCTTGCGCAATGGACCCCAAGATTTGTCAGGACGCGGACCTTGATCCCTACTGGGGGCAAACGTCGTTTGAGCTCAGCCAGGACATGACCCAGCCAGCTGCTGGGGATGTTGGAGGCATCTCCGTCCATTATCTCAAGTGGAATTCCATAGAGGAGCAAATCTACAGCCAAACTGGGGAGACGTAACACATTGTGGCTCCCACTGCCGAGGCTCATGTGGGTTAGCTCAAAGATTAGCCCCATCTCGCGAAGGAAGTGCTCAAGGCCCAGAGAGGAAGGATCTGGTTCAAAATTGTGTTCAACAAAGGTGTCTAATTCTACCTGATCTTCCAAAGAATTATTGAGGTTCAGATGATTTTCTGCAGTGGGATTTGAAGGTGGTTCGTCTGGTTTAATTATTTGATCCTCAGACTGTTCTTCAGGAGGGTTTAGTTCAAAGATTTGAGTTGCCCCTGACTCCAAATGGAGACTTTGTTTCTCAGAGATTACTGGATCAATAGTTTGTTCTTCAAAAGAATCTTGATTCTCATACTGGTTTATTTCCGCATGTTGTACTATCTTTATGAGTTGTAGTCCCATATCTTCTTTCACGGTGGTCTCCAAATCCATCTGCTCTTCCAAAGCTGGTTTGAGTTTGGTTTTGAAATCTGGTTTCATATCAGTCACCTCGTTTTCAGGGTTCTTCAGTTCCAGATTTTGTTCCTCATTCAGTGTCTCATAAAGGCCAAACTCAAATGTTTCTTTTTCAGGCATGCTCTGTTCTGCATATGTTTCATCAGAAAGGTCCAAATCTACCTGCTCTGCATCAGGGAGGACTGGGTCCAAATGCCATTTTTCACTTTGCTCAATCTGATCCATGTTTGATTCCAGCTCCTGTTTCTCAGCCTGCTTCTCAGAGCTGTTCAATTCCTGCCCACAGTCATTTAAAGTGAAGTTACCTACATTATGCATCTCTTCAATCGGTTCTTGCTTCATCCACGGCTCAGAATGTTGTTTAGAAAGGTTAAAGTGAAGTCCATTATTCTCAGTGACTTCCATGTTTAGTGGCTCTGGTCCAGGTTCAACGTAATCTTTTTCAGCCAACCCTGGTTCCATGGTCTGTTCTGTAGACTCCTCGAGGTCCAAATCCACCTGCTTTTCACCAGCGTGGAAAGTGTCCAGTTGGCCACTTTCAATTACAGGGTCCAGTTGAATTCCATTTTCAGTGGCTTCTTTTTCAGTTTGCACAATCTGATCCAAGTTTGTTTCCAGCCTCTTTTCCTCAGTCTGCTCCTCAGAGTAGCTTGATTCCTGCTCATCATTTACAGTGAGGTCCCCAGCCATATGTAGCTCCACAACAGGCTCCAGGCTCAGCCCTTGCTCAGACTGTTGTTCAGGGAGATCAAAGTGCAGTCCACTATTTTCAGTGTAACCCATATTCAGTGTCTGTGTTTCATTTTCAATGGCTACTTTTTCAGGTGTGCCCTCCTCCATATTCTGTTCTGCAGACTCTTCGAGATCCAAATCATCTTGTTCTGAATCAGAATGGACAGAGTCCAGTTGTTCTTTTTCAGTTTGATCAATCTGATCCATGTTCGGATCCAGCTCCTGGTTTTCTGTTTGCTCCTCAGGGTAGCTTGTTTCCAGACCATCATTTGTGGCCAGGTCCCCAACTGCATGCAGCTCCAAAACAGTTTCCAGGTTCAGCGTTTGCTCAAATGTCTGTTCAGATACACAATTTTCAGTGTGATCCATGTCAAATGGCTGTGGTTCAACAAATTCCTTTTCAGCCAACTCTGGTTCTATGTCTTTTTCTGCAGACTCCTCAAGGGCCAAATCCACCTGCTCTGCATCAGCAAGGACAGGGTCCAGTAGCTCTTTTTCAGTTTGATCGATCTGATCCATGTTTGGATCCAGCTGCTGTGTCTCAGTCTGCTCTTCAGTGCATTCTGATTCCAGGTCATCCTTTACAGTGGGATCCATAGCAACACGTAGCTCCACAACAGGTTCCACTGTCAGGCCTTGTTCAGATTGTTGTTCAAAAATGTCAAGGTGCAGTCCACTATTTTCAGTGACTTCCATGTTCAGTGGCTCTGGTCCAGGTTCAATGACATCTTCTTCAGCCACCCCTGGTTCATTGCTCTGTTCTGTAGACTCTCC
>OMKL01102782.1:0-16509 GCA_900302295.1 Parasudis fraserbrunneri | reverse complement strand
CACAGAACCACAAAGATGGAGGAGAGGAGAAAGAGAGAGAAGAGGAGAAAGAGAGAGGAGAGAAGAAAGAGAGAGGAGAGAAGAAAGAGTGGAGAGAAGAAAGAGAGGAGAAAGAGAGAGAGGAGAAAGAGAGGAGAGGAGAAAGAGAGGAGAGGAGAAAGAGTGGAGAAGAGAAAGAGAGAGGAGAGGAGAAAGAGAGGAGATGAGTAAGAGGAGAAGCGAAAGAGTGCAGAGGTGAAAGAGAGAGGAGAGGAGTGGAGAGGAGAAAGAGAGAGGAAAGGAAAAATAGTATAGAGGAGAGGAGAAAGCGTGGAGGAGAGAGTGAAGAGGAGAGGAGAAAGAGAGAGGAGAGGAGTGGAGAAAGAGGAGAGGAGAAAGAGAGTGGAGAGGAGTGGACAAAGAGAGAGGAGAGGAGAAGGAGAGGAGAGTGTGCTGAGCCTGCAGAATTACAGAGTGGTTTAGTGGCTGCTGTAATAATACTTATGCTGTTTGTTAAGCCGCTCTAGGCGGGGAAAGCCTCTCTGGCTGATCCTCTGCTCTGTTTGGCCCTCTTCAGCCCCCAGACACAGACTGGCTACTACACCATCATCACAGCCCAGTTAGCTTCAGCGGCTAATGCTAATGTCATTACAGAGGACTTACTTTACAAGTGCAGTCGTCATGCTGGACATCAGCATGCACTTGAACAGGGCTCATTTTCCCAGTGCTAAAGCTTGGTCTTTGAAACAGACAAGACACACAAAGAACTTTACTTGACCGTTGACCTACACTGCCATGGGGACAGGCAGCCATCTTCCAGGACACCTCCACAATCTCACCATATGCCATTTGGTGGATATTTTATAACCTGACCGGCCAGATGGTCTGTTACACAGAGCCATCTTGGAAGTCTTCCTTTGAAATTGTTTGGAATAGGGCCGGCGCTTTAAAAAAAAAAGACTTGGCAGAGTACCTTTGCCCATAGCTGCCAATACTTCCTCAAAGGACGCAAAGTGTCCCGAACCACTGTAGTTCGGCCACAAGCGCATAACTTGAAGCCTGACAAGATGGAGTCTCGCTTGATCTCACAGAGCCAGCAGCCGTGCAAGGTTAGATATTTTATCCAAAGCGACCTACAGTACCATGTGTGCATTCTTTTTTTTTTTTAGGTCCTAATCCAATCTACATTCTGGGTATATGTAACGTTACATCATGTCCTTGAAGAGTGTCCATGAAACCATTCAGCTGTAACATTTCAGTTTTCGGTGTCATGTACTGTCAATCCTTGCATCGAGACCTCAGACAATTCATTTGAAAGTAGAAATTCTTCCAATGCCAGATTTCAGTTCTCTGTTAACCTTTTTTTTATTATAAATGTTTGGATTGAGAGTTGGCCTTTTTTAAGCATGGATGACCCCAGTGGGAATAGAACCCTTAACCCAGGCAGCGTCAGCGCCATGCTCTTCCCACTGAGCCACACGGGCCCACGGCTGACCGATTAGCCTGCTAGTGACTGCGTGAATCATTAAAGACCGGTGTGAGATTTAAAACCCGCTCCACCCGGGCCTTTAAGCAGGTGGTGGTGTCTAATTAGGTGACTGCACTGTGTTGGTGTGCAAGGCTCTACCTTGATCTGCTGCCTGCGCAGCATGGCCAGCTCTCTCATGTCTCTGAAGGGCTGGAGCAGGTAGTGATAGAGCTGAGTGGTGGCCTCCAGTAGCTCTCCGTAGGCCTCATCCTCCTCCGGGTACACCTGCAGCAGCTCCACCATGCTGTCCATGGCACGGTGCCTCTCCAACAGCTGGAGGGGAGCACATGAGACATATAGAATACTAAATTAGATTAAGACCCAAGAACAGGCCAGCATAATGGACAGTAATACTCAAAGGACATTTTATACAAGGCTCTCAAGGTTGCACATTATATTTAACCACAGAAAACTCAACTTCTACAGTGTACCAACAGGATAAATATTGACAGGCATACAAGAGAATAGCCTAAGCGATGTATCTCAGCGCTTACTAATGAGAGAGTGTGAGTCGAGTACTGCTGATTCATTGATGCAAATATCCTTCAGTGTGTGGTGGTCCTCGTTCAGACCAATTCATAATAGCAACAAACTGGACTTAAACAAAGAGCTCTTTCAAAGCTCGGGAAAAAAAGGAAGCCTAATTTACCAAAAGCAATGGTACAATAAGAGGAGTGTGTTATGTGTGCGCATGCGAGTGTATGTGTGGTCACACGTAATATAAAATACATTCTTTCAACTTCGTACAATGGGAATACATTGCCCCCCCCCCCATGCTGATGCATACCATATGTCCAGGACTCCACACAGACCTTGCATTGTTCCGTAGATAACACTATCAAAACAGCTATTGTCCACACACACACACACCAATCATCTCCTAACTCTTAAGGAACCACCAGCTCCAATTCATACAGTACAATACTTCTCCTTTAGCTCTGCCTGGGATCATATTGAAATGTACCACCACCCAATCTTGCTCCTAAGCAGTGAATAAACGTGCTCATCTATCTTCAGTGTTGTGTAAAGTGGGCTATAGATATGAATAGAGGCTCTTATGTTAAACCAGGACTGGCTTTCCCCTGGCCTTCACTTTGGGGGACTGGGGTAGACACTGCTCGATTCAGCTCCAACACTGCTCCTACTGTTTACCTTGGCCCTCTGTCTCCCTGGTAACCACTGGCCAACCTCCTACTGACTCCCCACCCCTGCAGCTGCTGCAAGTCGGGGGAAACCCCTTAGCTTATTGAGGTGGCTCCTGTCTAGAAGTTTGAGGTGAACAAAACTACAGCTATTTAGACGTTATTTCAAATCATGGCTCTCAAACTTTGTTTGAGTGGATTTCCCATCCAAGCTTTATTCGTCTGATACAAGGACAGGGTAAATCCTGGGGCACACAGAGAATGGAACATGGATGTTGGACTGATATAATCTTCCTTTAACAACCTCTTGAAGAACAATTCCAGTGTTTTTAATAGGTGGGTCCCATGTCTTCTTATTCAAAATTACATCAAATCTTCTGACTGAACAGGAGTTTGGTCATGGAAAAGCTGAACATTATGCAATCCTCTGTCCCCCTTGTTGACAAGGCCTCAGACCCATTTGTACAATCGGATTCTCAGTTTGATTTTCTCAGTATGATGATAGCGCACATCGACATGAGACATTCAAAGCAACCCACTATCTTTCCACTATCCACTATCACTATCAATTCCTTCTGCTATTGGTTTAATTCAAACTCAATTTTGGGTAAATAGATGCCAACCTTAGTCCCAAACACTTTATCTTCATTATTTTAGTGGGTGAATTTGAATCATACTGTAGATCAAATGAAACAGATTATGTATACTGTAGATCAAACAGAGAGGGTCCAAAAACAATATTTCAGGTGACTGTATGTCATTTGCTTGTCCTATTGTTAACCCTGCCCCTCCCAGACCAAAGTCAACCCCACCTCCATGGCCTCCTTAGAAAGGAAGGAAAACGTACAATGTTAAATTCTGATGTGCTGTTGTAAATGCAGGGGAGGCCATGAGTAATTACTGCTCTGAAAGCATGGTTTGAAGTTGGTTTGTGTGTGTGTGTGTGTGTGTGTGTGCGTGCGTGCCTGCATAAGCGCGTGAAAGTGTGCATCTCCACGAGCAGTAAATCTCATTCCACCAAGCTAGGACTGACAAGAAAAAAGAATAGCAGTAGCAAAGAATAGCATTAACGACAAACTTCTGATTGGTGGAGAAGATACAGAGGCAACCACTGAGACCGCTTGTGTTCAGCAGCACATTCACTTGGTATCACAGTCGAGCACATGTGGCACATTTTGACTGGTCCTTGTAGACGGCCTAACTTCCAACTTTACCACTATGAATTCGCTCCTGAAAAGCCGGTCACGTCATAAATAAGCAGTAAATTCAGGCTAGTTCAGAGATACCCAACCTTACAAAATGACACGTGACTGACCTTTCACCTTTTTGGTCGTGGGAATACAAATGGGTTGATGTTTGTGAATAAGAAAACATAGAACAGTAAAAATGTCACCTACTATAATAATGTGATAAAAAAAAACAAAAATAATAATTACATAGGCTACATTACATTACATGTGGGTTGAATTTGCTAACTCGGATGTCATTGGTTCTACCTTTTCTGACCTTAATAAGTGTCCTAAGGCAATTGCCTTGTTAAAATGACTTTGCTGTGTGATAAATTTAGCAGTTACCAAGTTTACAGGAGGCACCCGACTGTTCCATGAGTGAGCAATTACAGGCCAATCCTACTGATAAGAGCAGGCTGCCAACAGGGGATGTCTGCGTCCGCTCCAGCCCTATCATCAAGACTAGCTCATCCAGTTTGTGCCAAATCTGTTCCGTCTTGCTTGTGTATTTTTCTCTCTGCCTTTTAATTCCAGTGTCTGGGAGCAGGAAAACACCTTACCTGTGATGTGAAAAGCAAATCCTTTGAAAGTGGAGAGTCGTTTAGTAACAGCACAAGGTTTACATTGTGAAGGGAGTTCAGAAGGAAGTTCCAGTAATCCCTTCAACAAAATGTGTTCTAGGGCCGATTTGTAATAGTTCTAATTTTCTTTTTAAATCTGGGGGGCGGTAACAAGTGTATGTGTCTGAAAGGCACCATCTGAGGATTCTTCTGTCATAATCAAAATAAATCAGGCTTAACGTTGGCATTGGCAACACATTTAACAATGTGTGATTGTTTCCTGCAAGGTTTCTATTTAATCCACCCTCTCTAAAGAGTGCCTAGAATAACGTGACAACAATTCACGGGTGTGAATAGGGTTGCACAATTTAACGGGAATAAAATTAGAATGTAGGGGTTATTTACACAGGCTGTATTTACCATGTCATATGCAGATAGAAACATAAACCTTTTAGCACATCATAAGCAAACCCCCCTAATAGGAATTATTATTATTATTTTTTTTTTTTAAATCAAGAATTTAATTATGAACTGAACTTTAATTAAATATGTTAACTTTTGACACTGGATTGTATTGGAGTGCTCTGCACATGTGATGGGAGAATGCACTGTGCATGCAGAGGGTTGTAATTCTACTTAACTCCCATTAGATGGGATGCTGCAAAGTCAATCTAAAGAGAAGTCGGTTCACCCTGCTGCCATCTTGATAACGGGAGCTAACAAGACTAACACGACCAGACCTCTATCTCTTTGAATGGGGAGTCATCTCTATCTGTCATACATATCATTGTTTTTCTTTCACATTTGAAGCCAGTGGTAAATTACTGACAGAGAATGGTGAAGTTGTTCAAAAAGGACAATGTTGTGATAGAAAAATGCCCTTTTTCCACTTAGACCAGCTTCTATGCATGTGCCATCCAGTGGATCTGCCCCGGAGTCCTTATTTAAAATGGCAACCTCTCACTGTGCGATTCCCATCCTTTTAGCAGAGATTGTTATTAATTCAAAACGTATTTAAAACTCAACATTGCACCTCAAAATGCAGTAAATTATAATTTTACTAATCATAAAATCACATCACATTTAAAACAACATCACAAAACTACCACAGTGATCTGTCTGCTCCTTACATAGATTGTGTCTGGATGCTGGCAATTGACCTCTCTCAAACGCTGCCCCCCTTGATCCTCCAATCACAACTGCTGCTTAACAATTGTGATTGGAGGATCAAGAAAAGAGGGCAGTGTTTGAGATAGGTCAATTACCTGTACATGGAGGAGTGCACTGCATATTGAATGCACAGCGCAGGGTTGCAATTCAACCGAATTCCCATTAAATGGGGATATTTTCACCAAAACATGCCACAAGAGTGTATCCCCCCCCCCCTCACAAAATAAGCTCACTAATATAAGCTACGTTTTTTTTATTGAAATTGGGCAAAATGTAGTCATTTCCTGAGCTTAACTTCCCATGGAAAATGTCCGGAAATTTACAGAAAAGTTTCAACCCTTTGCAAACCTAGGTGTGAATGAGAACTATTGCTGTGATATAATGTGGTCATGTCAAAAATCGATTTGCATAGGGCCACTGGAGGGGACTTATGGTATCTGTGGTGCACAGACAACGTGCACCTCCCACAAAATACAGTATATTTCAACTCGCATACAACAGACATGAGTGGTCGCAGGTGGTTGTCTATCAGAAGTAGAACAGCCCTCCATGTTTCTAAGGGCTTTCCACAATTACAACAGACCATTCAAGGCATATTAAACAAGTTTAACTGAGACTAGTACCACTGTAAGCTCACATACACCTTTTACCTAATGCCTGGGCCCCTTTATGGTAGGGTAGGTACTGAGGAGCCCTGTGCTTGCATGCCTGCCCTTTAATGTGTTGGCTAGGCTATATCACGTTCATCTTGAGGCTGTAATGGGAAGCTAGCTACAGCATCTCCCACTGCCGAATGCTTACTCACTGTGACAAACACACACTGAACACACATTCAGACAATGACATAGGCCTATTGCACACACAAGCACAAGCACACACACACACACACACACACACACACACACACACACACAGGAAAGTCAAGGAACCAGTAAGGACTCTGAGATTAAATCCCTTTAGAAATGTAGGCCAGACTCAAACCCATGCAGCAGCCTGAGCTGCAGTCACACTACTGCTGTCAAAAACACTAAGCTTTCACAAACACTGCTAACATGAAGTACGTTGAAATTGTCTGCCAACAGCATTCAATTAGGCAATTTCCTAGTCGCTGTGTGCTTTAAATTACAACTTGGATTTTAACAGATACAAGAGACTTGACTAAAAAAACGACTTTAGACTTTAGATTAGACTTTCACATACAAAGTTTCCTTCCTTCCTTCCTTTCACCGTATGTTCCACAATAAACACTGTATACATAGAGCCTACTTTCTTTGTGTACCCCATTGTTCTTTTTCACTTGATGATCTTCACATTCATCAAAGTTTCATGTCATGCTTCTGATCACCACTTACAGAGTGATTAGATGACTGTCAAATCGGTTAAAATGTAACTATTGACTTGACTAGGCATGAGAACAACTTGTAACTTGTAAAGCAGGCAGCTGTTGGCCTACCTCTGTTTAACAACAGGTCACACAGACTAGGTCAAACTGTATAGCCATTGCCAAAGATTGTGATGGATGATCTAAATCTCTGTAGTGTTTCCCCAACACGCAATCTATTAGGGCTGCTTGATTGTAGAAAAATCTGAATCACGATTATTTTGGTCAATATTGAGATCACAATATTTTCATTTGCCTCTTTAGCATGGTTATCATAGCACAAAGCTGAGGTTAAAAAAAGAAGACTTTTGGGATAAGGGTGCCAATGCTACAATGGTGCTTCTCGGCTGCAGCCTTCAGCTGTTCAACAGGCCCCACACAATCAGCCCAGAGACCTGCTGAACAGCTGTCGGTCCGTCACCAGTTGATGACATCACGGCATGACTGAGCGCTGGCTGGCGCTGGGTTCTGCTTCTCAACATCAACATTCCACTACGACATTCTCATTGCCTGTGGACATACAGTCATTACTTTCAGAGCCAATGTGTGTCTTCAGTTGCTGCTCTGCCTGTTCTTTATACAGCCCACATAGGCATATAATGGCCTTTCAACCCAGTCTGTCGTCTCTCTTTCACTGTATTATAAGAGCTTCTCTGGGATAGGATTCCTGAAGCCATATTGCAGAATAGAATCCTAACTGACCATCCTATTTTGTCTCTTCAGTCAGAAATAGTAAAATCCCATTTTGCCAAAAAAATAAGAAAATAAGAAATAAAAAGTGTAGGCTATACACTTTTTATAGCCTGTGACATTAGATTGCTAGACTTGACTTCTTAAATAGGAGTATCATTTGAAATCATCAACAGCACACCAGCAATGCCTTAGCGCATAATTCAAAGAACCATTTTTCTGCCATCTTCAGATCTCCCTTGATAGATCTCCAACTAGAGATTACCCTTCTTGTTTTTGAGAATTTCATTATCTGCAGAACAAAAATAATTAGGCTACTCCTTGTTGGGATCAAGATACAAGAAGAAACTGTGCCAGAAAGAGTCTAACAAGGTCACCATGGAAACAACCACTCACAAGGTGTTTGTGTGCAATCACATCTTCCAAAAATTACCACATTATTGTGTAAGAGAACAAATTCCTCACTCCCTTTCAAAGATTTAGGCTAACAGAGCTATATCTAGCTATATAAAATAGGCAATGAGAGCATGTTTCTCGTGAATTAAGAGAATAATATGTGCCTGGTAGGACCTGGCCCTGCTCATCTGTTTGTGGTTGGTGACTCAGATGTAAACAAATGTGAAGAGATGAAAGACATCAGGCGCCACCTCTTTTCAAACACTGATTGTGCGATTATGACTGCATGGATTCCAAGCTACGGTAGTTCTACCAGACTCTGCTCTAGTAATTGCAGTCCTGTAGTTGTCAATCTCTTCCCAGAGGGTGGCTGGGCCTTGGGAAGCTGACATCACATTTCTGGAGCAAGCTGCCGTTTGTAGAGGGTCCCTCCCACTGACTGTGTATATTGACAGGAGGAAGATGGTTTGGAAGTCTTGTTGTGTGAAAAGCTGCAACAGAAAATCTCACAAACATCATGGGACTTCCCACCCACTTTCTGAGCCCTATGTTGCCACAGACATCCATGACAACAATACTGTCCCATCATGCAACTTCTTTGTGAGTTGTCAGCCTTTTGGAGATCTTTAGAACTTGGGAATATCAACATCTGAACATCAAAGTAAACTCAAAAAGAGTGTGGGCCTTCTATTCCTCTGATGTAGCTCCTCCCACACTTGTTTGACACTACTGTAACCAATGGCTCCCTTCCACTGCTCAGCCAACTGGAGTGTCACGCCAGCCCAGACCAGATCATATTACAGGCTTGTGAATGTGCAGCAACAGATGGCTGCTCACAGGCTTAAGGGAACAAAGGGAAAGGTAGAGAGAAAAAAATACCATGTGGTCGAGTACCCAACATGACATGCACTTTGGACCTTATCAGCCTATGGTCACAGTTCATCCCTTTGCTACCTTTTTTGTGTGTGTGTGTCCTAATGCAAGGCTGAGAGGCTCTGACAACATGTGCTGAAGCCATGTGAGCACTGGCCTATAGTAGAAAATATTTTCTTTAGACCTCATACAAATCAGAAGCTTGTCATTTCATTCTGTAAGCATTCTGCTATCTTTAGAATATGTTTTACACATCAGAACTGTTGCCCAGCTACATGTATGCAGACAATTGATTCATTCACCTCTTGGAGACGTCTCTTGGCCCTCTGGAGTGCATCTTCGTAACCTTTCTGTCTCAGCTCGCTCAAGCTCTCATAGTATTCGTCCGTGTCGTCGCTCTCAGAGAACAGCACCTGAGAAAGAATCTTCCAGCCGCAGGTGTCAAGGGCATGGCCCAGATACACCTGTAGCTGATAGCACAAGGCATCCGTCTCCACTTGCGAGACCTCGGGCGCACCAAATAGCACCGTCCACATGCCAGACTGTTCTTCTGGGAACGGAGGTAGACATGGTTCTAGGTCGGAATTGACAGCACATAGCTGGAGGTGGGCTACCCTCATGTCCTGAAATGAAAACAGTCCGGCCCAGCTGTAGTCCTCACGACAACAGTTCTCACTTTCCCCTGGATCTCCATCATCCGGGGAAAGTGGCGCCTCGGAGAGTTCCACTGGTTCCAGAATCTCGATGTCCATGGCCTTGGCTGACACGATATCCCACGAACCCTGTGTTTTACTGACACATTCAGGTGGCCCTGAACTGCCGATTGCAAATGGCTTTTTCTCTCCAATGACACTTTTTGTTACACATTTTCCTTTAGGGCTAGAGTTCGGTCTAACTTTAACCGTTGCGCAAATGTCATCTTTCCTTTTCGTGGGACTTCTGAGATGTTTGTCTGTCTCAGGGGCTACGGAGACTGGAGATGTGAGGTCGAAGTCAACTGCCTCCAAAAGCGAATCCCTAAATGTGGTCCGTTTCTGAATCGTCCTGTTGTGGCACGTTATTGCGAACTTTCCCTCAATCTCATTCCATGCTACGATGAAAACGAATTTATGCCGTTCTTTTTCGTCGAATACGTTCGGTCGAACGGACACCCATCCAGACTCCAAAGAATCCTCCATCGTGAATGACATCTCATTCAGCCAGTAAGAAAATCAAGTCCACGAGCTTAGCTAGAAGAATATCTCCTCCGACGTTGAGATTAAAAGGCTAAGCCAATGTTAGCTAGTAGCAAGCCAGAAAATAAGATTTGGCGAGACTGAAGCAAGCTGGTTGGCTAACGTGAATGTGGAAAAACAAAGGCTAGCCAGCTTTGTTTACACGTTGACAGCTGTGTGTGAGCTGCTGAATATTAGCGACGTACCGTCTGCTTGCTAGATTTTCCTAGATTTAGACATGATGTTCAAGTAGTAAAATGCTCTCGAACGGACGAAAGCCTTCGTAAGTGCAGCTAATATTGGTAGGCATGCTACCTGCTTCGCTCACCTGCGCTGGCTGGTTCTCTTTGTGCGTTTAGAGACAATGCAGACTCGCGGCTCTCTGCGTCACGTGTGAGGTTCTGTTTACAAGCAGTAAAAGGTTGAGCAGAGCACTGCGTGCTGTCAAATCCGGGGGTGGGATTAGTTGCTTGCCACCTAAAGCAAAGTCAGACTTCCGAATATATGTTTTTCTCTCTTTCACACCAAACCACGAGAGGAACAATTTGTTGCCCATCAATCGGTGCTTTTCTGGTCCAATCTGTATGGTGTTATTTATTCAAAAAAAATGAGCACAGATCGCTCCCCCTCTCTGCAACGTTTGCTGACGTAAATTTGCACGAGGAGCGTAAACATCTGCACGTGGGCTACGTTGAGGACGTGGTGATGCAATCCTGAACATGCACGGGGGCGCGCTTTTCAACAATTTAAATGATGTAGCATGCTACCTTTAGGCGTATATACTTTGTTTTTTAGGGAAATGTGACATAGTGTATGTTACCCGCCAAGTTACATAGCAAATACATTTGCTACAAAAGGAGATTGATTAGTAGACCTTCTCTTCTCTGTCCTGCCACATTTTCCACTCAGCTAATCTGGTCGGAGTCCTCCATTCAACATTGTTTAATTCATGGTCTCTATAACATTACAATCAAGATTGTGACAATATTTCCAACTTAGAACTTATTGAACATGTGATGTCTGCTCCATATACATGCCATTTTGGGAACCCACAGACTGTTTGAGTGTTTACCCAAATGTGCTTTACAGTAGTATCAGTTGTGAACCAGAAAAGTATCTAAATCCCCACTAAACTAAACAAGGGAGTAGGCCTATGGGTTGAGATTATTTTCTTTTTTTCATGGAGTTAATCAAACAGGCAAATAGATTTTTATTGAGGTTTTTATGTCTGCAAATGTATAATTAAACTAACATTATTTTAAAGTTTTGCTATGCAGTGTTGGAATACACAATTTAACCTCTGAAAAGTCAATAGTGTATTATATATCTTTAGCACTGAATAAATAAATTGTCCCAAGAGGACAACTGGATCCCTGGAACACTGTAATGAAGCTCAAACTGATCTGTTTGGCTGTGGTGTCCTACCCTCCCACCACATTTACAATAGAAAGAAGCATGTTGGTCAACTCCTTGGTTTCTAAAAGGTAATTTGTTGCATTTGTGTTACAATAAGAAACAGGATCTAAAAAATTGTAACCAATTATCTTTGAGGTAATTTAATCCTTCCGCAAACTACATAGTGGAGCTTTAAAATGATTTCCCCATAATAATAATAATAATAATGTGTTTGTGTGTTAGGGGGCTTACTTTGTGGTTAAATTTACCTAAAACACAAGAATTAGACCTACTGTTTGAATAAGGATGGCAAGGCATCATGTCGCCCTCTGGTGGTTGCTTTCAACAGCAAGAAAAGACTATAACCTGAGACATAGAGGACCTACAGTATATCTAACATTTTTGCTACAACTCTCCTTAGAAGGTATCTGCCAGATGGAAATCCCTGGCTGAATCCCAATGTGTGGCAGGCTTACAAACTTCTTGCTAAATTCCTGAGGGGAGAGGGTTGTCTGATGTCACAGTCAGCGAGTCCATGGGTTCTCATGCAAAGTTTTTTAGCTCAATCCAAAGAGAAAGTGATTATTGAAGTGTGTGAATTTATTTAAAAATAAGACTAAGAACCCCACTAGCGCCCCCTAGGAGCTTGTGCTGCTCCTTACACCCAATCGGACCAAAGTGGTTAAATGGACCAACCCAGTGACCAACATTGGCATCTTTAGAGCCCCACATTCTCATTAGTGTTCTTGTGTCTCTCTTCATAAAGCCTTATTTCTCCCAGGGTCATGAATGTTCACATCAAATTTTGTGACTGTACGACTAACAGGTCAGTAGATATGTTAATTTGAACAATTTGGCCTGATGGTGATACTAGAGGAACGATCATGGATTCATCAAAATCAATAGGTTTCTTTCTCTAGGGGTATGAATGTTCTCTGTAAATTGTATGGCAATCAGGCCATAACTACAGGTCACGGGGTCACCAAAATGAATAGGTTTCTTCAAAGATGCTCTATTAAAGGAAGATGACGCATTACAAGCCGCGCCAATGGAATTAAAATGGAACTGTCTGCTAAGTGGGTGGAACTTTTACACAGGTGCTATTGTTAACACTGTGAGATCGCTGGACAAGTCTCAAACAAATTTGTTTTGCGCTGGATCTATAGCACAGTTCCTGTCCTATGCTCTGGCCCCCGACATATATTTGATTTTTCAAAGTGGCCCACCTGCGAATAAATTTGAGTATCCCTGTTGTACACCAATGAGAATGCAACATGCCATTCTCTGACGGCTCTTTGAAGGACCTGATCACATCATACAGGCCCATCAGATCATACATAGACACTGACCAATACTTTTCAAGATATCTCACTTAAGTATTGAAAGTTTAGCCTGATGGTGGCGCTAGAGGAGAGGTCGTAGGGTTACCATCAATAGGTTTCTTCCTCAAGGGTGCCATCCCTTGAGCCCCTTTCTAGCTCTCGCTAGTTGGGCTAAAAATATTCCAACACATCTTTCTTTTACTTGAATTCTGAGTTTCTGACAGAATGCCCCAGATTGCAAATTGTGAGGCGAGGCACTACCATGAAAATGGTGATTGTGATTGGACTGGAAAATATTATTATATTTTGCATCTACAACTACTGTAGTTTCATGAAACATAATATTACAAATATTATTAATATTTTCGCGTTTTTGTACGAGCTACATAATGTAAACCAAGCTACTGAACAAACTTTAACAGCCATTTTCTCAAAAAAATGTTGTACTATATATGGTGCTTCATAACATAAAAAGCCAGAAATTTAGGCTTGAATTTTTTTTAATCTTTTTTTTTAATCTTCTGTAATTTCCATTTTATGGTGTATTTTTCACCCTGTACATAGTATTTTTTTTATATGATTCATGATAATAAAACCCCCCCACATTTTTATATATTAAAGTCATAATACAAAACATTGTTTATTTTGTATCCAAATGCAATGTGTAGTTTCATTCAGATGAGATGAAAGTATATCTCCCCCTATTACCATAAATGGTAGTACCTCCCCTTAATGTGTAAAAAAAAAAAAAAATTCACCTGTTTCTTCAATTTTCTTCGAGGTGGGACTACAGCAGTTGAAAATAGTTGAGGAAATCGTATCTGCTGTTCACTAGAGGTCTGCTGTTCACTAGAGGTCTGCTGTTCACTAGAGGGCTGCTCTCCACTAGAGGTCTGCTCTCCACCGGTTTCTTTGGGATGCCGATGGGCCAAGCTCTCGAGACGTAGAACACATTGGTAAGTTTTATGTCAGATTATCATATGTCCTCCACACAACAGAGTGATAGGATTCAGGTTAGAAATCATCAAATGCCCCTTTAAGTGACCTCCCCAGCCTATAACAGCAAACTAAGCTACCAATACCATCTCTGACTCTCTGCTCTGGAGTCGAATGAACTGTGCGTGGCTAAGCTAGAGTCTGTAATTCAGCAAACCATGGTGTTATCTACCTTGATTACCCTGAGTTTAACCCTTAGCAGGAGGGGCTGCATGGTGTTAAATGCACTGATTAAGTTAAAGAACTGATTCTCACCATGTTTCAAGGCTTGTCCAGGTGGGAATAAGCCCCACTATATGTAGCCGGTAGATGATGGTATCATCCATGTCAATGAAAGCCATTGCAATATGTGAGCAGGTGCTTGTTACAATGCATTCTCCGTTCAGATAACATCATTACATGCATGCCGCCTGCATTACATTAGAGCTGAGTGTGGATAACCTGCTAATCATAGTGTGAACAGACAATATGTCAAGTTCTCTGGATGCTGATCAGCCTTCAGACTCACCGTAAAGACGCAGTGGAAATACAAAGAAACAAACCCTAAAATCCTTTTTCACAGGCAAATGATGTCGCAGTCATAGCAACCACAATTAATGTTTTAAAAGCAATGTACATGACATTTTATTTGAAAAATGGGGAAAGCACTGCAAGGGCTATTTCTCTTCTTGAAAATCAAGAGATATATTTTTAGCATGTGCCCTAGTTTTATCACCACATACAATGTTCTTTAAAAGATTTTCAAGGTTTTCTCCAAAATTCTCAAAATTATTTAACAAATATAACTGCTTTTATATTTCCTGTGTCCTGTGGGTCTGTGCCGTAGTCCCTCCTGAGGCTGAATGGCATGGTCTCTGGCAAGGTGACTTCTCTTGGAATTCAGTCTCGGTCCAGCCACACCAATCCTTGTGAAGACTTTGCATATGTGAGAAAGTTGGACATCAGTCCTCTATAATCCACAAATAATCTTGATGTATTGCTCTTTTCTCATGAAAACAGCCAGTGAGGACCGAGCCTAGGCTACAGCTCTCCTCCACACTCTAAAAAGTAATTCAAGAAACTTAATACCCAGCACTGACCTGTACTTCTTGAAAAGGCTGTCAAGTCAGATGAGTGAAGTTCAGCGGCGGGTAACTAACCAGTCTGCATGATATCAGTGCCCTGGCACAGGGTTTGGGGGATAGGGGGGCTGGTAGCTCAAGGATGGTGTTGTGGATGGCAGTGGTTCTGTGGTGCTGAGTCTGCTGAGAGTGGGTATAGAGAGGGCGGTGGTTCCAGGATGCTGGAATTCACTGTTTGAGCCTTCTGGAGGTGTTGTGGGCCAAACTCAACAAAACCTCTGTGATGGGGGTACCCACTTGATAACTCCAGTAACATGCCCACTCTCTGCACTGCCCAGCAGCACCCAAGGTCATTTACATCTGACTGGGTCCTACTCATGCCCATGAACTTGTGATATGGCACAAGGGATGGATTACACCATATCCTGAGTATTGGTGCAGTTTAAGGGCACTGGCCAAGAGACAGTTTAGTGGTCTTCATGTAGGTTTATAACACCAGTGTTGTTTGTTTGTGGCCATGGAAAGTCAGTATTCATTCTGTCACAGACTAGCGCTACTCAGTTTGGTAAAACAGCTTGGCTCTAGGCATAACCACGTGCAGGTTGGCTATGGCAATAATATAGGGGGAAATTGACTAACAGGTCATAAACAATCAGACAGTCCTTACCTTGAAGCTGACTGTCACCTCATTATCCGGGGAAGTCCAGCCTTGAATGCCACTGTCAAGGAATAGCCCAAGTGTGGTCGAGCTGACCCAGTACCAGGTCCCTCTGGCTAGTGGAAGGGCATGTGCCAGAGCACATTGACAGTTTTTTATTACACCCATATCTCAGGAACACAGTCACTACTTACCAAACCAATGGCACTGGTGGACAGCTCAAGCCAAAAACAGCTGATGCACCAGGTCTGCACGTTTCCTTAAGTCCCCTGTTTTGAACATCTCACGACTTTATCAATAAGCACAACTTCCAAACAGACTACATATCTTGACTGCACACAGCGCTACACCCACCTGGGTGTGGAAGATTGTGAGCGGTTCAGTGCATGTTTTTTTTGGCATGTAACTATTCTCAGTGACCACACTTCTGTCCATTAAATGGACCCATTTACCCCACCCTCCAACACACATACATGTCTTGACCTTATGGGCTATTCCAACAGAAAACAGGTTCAGTTATTTTTTTTATTTTTTTTGCCATTCTGGAAAAAGCATGTTATGTAAACTTAAACGTGCTGGAATATTATTCATAAATTGTGTTAGGTTTTAGAAAGAAAATAATGGATTTGTCCAAAAACTCTAAAGTTGTCTATCTCTAAAGTAATATGAAACCCAAAAGCTCTCACAGCAAAATGTATAGGCCTACAGGAGTCTGAGTATGAGATTATCTGTAGAGTAATTCAATACTAGTACTAGGCTAATAATATGAAATTGTCAAAGTAGTTTAATCCGCTTGACCATTAACCCATTGGATAGCTCCCACATTGGCAACACCCCCAAACAAATTATATCATAAAAACCTACCACTGAGCCATATTTGACACTTTTATTTCAAAGTGAATGATTCTTTGGCTC
>OMKL01102780.1:0-15051 GCA_900302295.1 Parasudis fraserbrunneri | reverse complement strand
TTTTTTGACAGAGCCTTTAGGGCGGCCCCTTTTTTTTTGTGGGGAACCAGCTCCAGCTTTGACAGTACTTGGGGGACGGCCTCTCTTCCTTGGGGAACCATCATTGGTGGAACGTGAGGATGGAGTAGTGGATGATAAACTCTTTCGAAGGTGAGCCCCTTTTCTTTTTGACTCTGCCTTGCGTGGACGTCCTCTGCCTCTGCGCGGAGTAGGAGCAGTTCCCTCTGCAGGATCAACATGTGGGTATTTGCGTGGCCTTCCCAGTGGCTTCCACACTTTTGGCTTATTCAAGTCTTCAGTTAATGGTAAAGGGTACTTCCTTGGCCTTCCTCTTTTAGGCGGCTCTTTTCTGGGTCGACCACGCTTCTTTATCGTTGTGGTGGGGGCAACCACTTCTTTCCGTGGCCTGCCCACCTTGCTATGCGCCTTATATGATGGGGGTTTCTTGGCAAGTGAGCCTTTTGGTCTGCCTCTACCTCTCTTAGGTTGGGAACTATCTGAGACGCCCTGCTCCTCTGGCTCAACGAGTAAAACACTGCTATCTTTTCTTGGTCTTCCCCTCCCTCTTTTAAGCGGCTTGGGACCAGTACTCTCCTCTCCCGCTGGCCTTTGTTTCTTTGGCCTACCTCTCCCTTTTTTGGGTGGATCTGGGTTTCCATTCAATGTGTTCACTCCTGATTCCTCCTCACTGCTTACGTCTCTGCTCTCTACCAACCTGGACTTCTTATTGACAGAGCCTTTTGGCCGACCCCTCTTCTTGGGTGGACTAGAACCACCATCATCCACTTCACTCAGTGCACTTTCCGCCTTGCGTTTCATGGGGGTGGATCCTTTTGGCCGACCCCTTCCCTTCTTAGGAGGACTGGGACCACCGTTTGATAGGTTTTGACTGGCAACATGCTTGTTATGTGTTGTTTTGTTGGGAGAACCTTTTGGCCTGCCTCTCTTCTTCTTAGATGCACTGTCTGCCCCTGATCCATCTTCACTATTGATTTTCTGCACCAAGTCTGATCCCAGCTCAGTTAAGTTAACATGTGTAACCCACACCTGCAGTTCCTTAGATCCTTTGGGCCTACCCCTTGCTCTTTTAGTAGGTGTGAGGCTGTTGTTGGAACCGTCTGCCCCAGACTCCCCCTCACTACTTCCAGCATCTCCCTGTACTTCCTTTGTCACTGCAGTTTCTTCTTCCATATTTTTGCCTTCAAAATGGCTCAGTTTGGATTTTGAAATGCTGATAGTGCAGCACCTGTTAATGAGATATATTGAAAAGGTTAGTGAAAAGTACTGGCAGGTAGAATATACAATGCAGTCCATAAGTCTTTGGACAGTGACACATTTTTATTGTTTTGGCTCTGTACTCCAGCACATTGGATTTGAAATGGAACAATGATGGAACAACTCTTCAGCTTTGAAGAGTAACTAAACACATGGTTATTTTGCTGCCCTAATGGTTGATAGTTTCACCCTGCTGCACACTCTGCCCCACCCCAATGTCAGAGTACCTCTTTTTTCATAGGCAGACTTTGAAAATACTAGTGCGTTCAGTCGGTCCTCATCAACTTGTAAATTTATCATTTGACCAAGTCGTATATAGAAGATGATAGCATTTGGGTGTGCTAGTTAGGTCAGAAAGTCAAGACCAATCACATCCAAAGCAGCAGATTCAGACAGAGGATTCAACATTTCTTTTGTGTTACAGGTGATTTCATCAACCTTTAGGCATCCCAATATGTCAATATCGTATTTCTGATGTCTCATGATATTACATGTTCATAATAAAGTATGTTTGCACCACAAACGTTGAAAGGTCAGTGATACATCCCAACTCTTAAACTCTGGTATCATGGAAATTGCCCAAGTTTACCACTGATATTTACCACTTGGTCGGCTGTTTGAGTGCATCTTCATGGTGGTAAACTTGGAAATGTTAGACTTTGTGAGTTGACGAGGACCGGCTGAACACACCATACCTCCAAAGAGGTACTCTGACATCACCAATTGGAATGTAGCAGGGGGAAAATATCACTAGGGCAGATAAATGACCATGTGTACTCGGGTGAACCATGTAGAATTCTTATAGCCCTTTTTATACATTGTCCCCCCATTTTAGGGGACAAAAGGTAATTGAACAAATTAACATAAACTTAAATAAAGTAATCATATTTAATATTTAGTTGCAAATCCTTGTTCTTCAGGTTTTGCTTGTTTCTAGGGGTTTTGCCTTTAGTCTGGTCTTCAGCAGTGTTCAGCTGGATTGAGGTTGGGTGATTGACTTGGCCAGTCAAGAACATTCCACTTTTTGGCTGTAAAAAAAACTCCTTGGTTGCTTTGGCTGTGATTTGGATCATTGTCCTGCTGCATGGTGAGGCACTGTCCAATGAGTTTTGGTGCGTTCACTTGGATCTGAGCATACGAGATGTTTCTTTATGCTTAGATATTTAGGCTATCCTGCTGCTGCCATAAGCAGCATCAAGTAACACAAGTAAGCTAGTTCCAGTGGCAGCCATACATACTCAAGCCATAATGCTGCATCCACGTCACGGTTGAGATGGTAGCAACGAGCTTACTACTTGTGAAAAATCATTCACGTCAGCTTTCGGATCGTAAATACTACGTGGAAATGACTTTTGAGATGTACCCTGATTTCTCACTTCAGAAATCTGACATCACCAACATGAAATATCAGCAAACAACATGCAGAGGGGCACCTAATTCAACAATCAAGTGATTTATTGTAAATTAGAACAAACATAAGGTATGTTTTTCAGTACAAATCATTTTAAAGCATTTGAAATGTCACTTTGTCCTAACAAGGCTACTTGCTGAATTTTTTGTTTCTGCTTGACATTGCAACTTCAGCCATAAAGCATAAACTAGAAGACTGAGAAGACAGTAGGCTAATTGCCAAGTGTGAAAAATATAGCAATGTCTAGGAGAAACCAGTTTTGTGCTCAGCCTCAGACAGGTTCATATGAGTTCAAACATGTGAACACTTCCAACTCGTTATTCCAACCTCACAAGTCGTTCAGACCATTGTTATCATGAGTTCAAACGCATGAACACTTCCAACTCGTTATTCTAACCTCACAAGTCGTTCGGATCATTATCATATGCCATGAATGCAGCATACCACCACCTCCATGCTACCACCACCATGCTTGACAGATGAGTTGGTATGCTTTGGATCATGAGCGGTTCTTTTTTCACCACACTTATGATACATACTCTCTCCATCACTCTGGTACGGGTTGATCTTTGTTTCATTGATTGATTGATTGATTGAGATTCTTTATTAACAAAACGACATACTTCAACATACACCGGTACAGTTTACACAGTACAGAACTTCAGTATGAGGTCTGCTAATCGGTTAAAAACCCAAATAAGTCTTTCAACTTGTTTAAATTGGGGTCCTTGGTACTCATCTGTCCGTTACACATTATTCTGTTCCAGAACGCAAGTTTTTATTTAATTTTTTAAAGATCCTTTTAACCTGTAACCTGGCCATTCTATTCTTGAGGCTTACCAGGGATTTGCATCTCATGGTGAACCCTCTTGAGATTATGCTGCTCTTGTATTTTCGTGATAGCAGTCTTTGACACATGTATGCCTACATCCTGGAGTCTTCTTGATCTGTTGAAAATGGTCTTTTCTTCTCCATTCCAAGTATTTTTCTGTCATCCAGTACACAGGTCTTCTGTGGTTTACCTGGTCATTTGCAATTGCTGAGCTCACTAGTGTGTTCTTGCTTCTTAACAATGTCCCAAACAATTTGTCCCTGGGATTTTGACACACCTTATGTTTTGGCTACGTCTTTGATTGATTCAGATTTTTCAGCCTCATGATGGCCTGCACAACACTCATGTTGAGAAACAAAAACAGGCTCCAAATACAAATATCACACCTCAAATCAACTCTAGACCCTTTGTTAGCTGACTGAAACACACCAGCCCAAGAAACAGCCATCCAATTACCTTTGGTCCTCTAAAACTATGTAGGCATATAAAAGGGCAACAATTCCTACACGGTTCGCCCCATATTTGGATGTCAACACCCTTAAATTGAAACTGAAAGTCTGTACTTTAATCTTACAGTTACTGTCCCATTTAAAATACATTGTGCTGGAGCACAGAGCCAAACAACAACAAAATTAATCACTGTCCAAAGACCTGGGCTGCACTGTAACTCAGCTTAGAGATGGCAAATGTTGAACCTGTACAATGAGAAGGCAGTCTATCTAGTGCTCTATCTATTTGCATATTGCACCATTTTTAGTAGTGGCTGGAGTATGGTCCTGTCTATCTCTAAAACAAACTCTTACACATACTTGTGTTAAGAGTTCAGGAGCACAATCATAGCCAGCATGGCTTTTAAATATAAAACAATTCATAACTAACCAATAGTGCAACAGAGGGAGAATAAAAAGGCATATCCACAGAGCTGAGATTGTGTAGGTCACAAACACATGGTTCTCATCTTGCAGTTTAGTCAAAAATGACCTTTTAATCCAGCCTCTCCTTGTCTGGACCACTGACCTATATATATATATCTCAGTCTGAACTGCTGTTTTGCTCAGTGCTACCCCTAGTATAGCCCCCAATAACTATATTAGTGCTTTTAAATTTGGACAGACACTAATATATTGTTCAAAGAGCGGTCTTGTTTATCACCTATGTTGGCCGTCGTTCATAGCAGCATCAAAACCATTGCTCCATGATCATTCTAAACTCACTGTTGGGCTATTATTTTGTCTATGGATGACATGGGGAGTGACATCACCAGCTAGCTTGCATCAGCCTAGCATTGTGGAGCAAAAGTTCATATTGTGGAAAAACTGACACAAATTTAAAACGAAACCTTAACAGTAGACAAAACAGTAGGAGCCCAGCAGCAAGTTAGAGCAGCCACAGAGTAACTGTATGGATGCTGCCACCAACTATATTGAAATATATAGGTGAACCATATCAGTGTTTGGGGCTACCCCTAGTGTGCAAAACTGCTCTTTCATTTACATATAGTCATTTAGCTTTTTCATAGACCTTTTTCACAGCAGACATTTAGACGTGTCATAGAAGGGTAAACACAGCTGTAATTAATAACATTACGGGTTATATCAGTAAGATATTCGATTGTTTGGAATGAGAACCATGTAGACTCAAACTAAGTTAAATTTTGTGGAATAAGCACATAATTTAATGTTTGAGTCTAAATTGTCGTCACTTTATTGTCATAGTGGCACAAGTAGTCAACAGGGAGCGTTATGTAGGGCTGGGAGAAATGGCCAAAAGTATCATATCATTAAATGTTTCTTTGTTTTGATGATATAACGGTATTTGATGACATTTTGTTTCCCAGTACAAATTACATGTGATATGACATATTTTTATGTCTGTATTTTGTAATACAGTACAACAGTCATGGTGCTATTTCATTCAAAAATGTCTCTTTTTTTTTTTAAAGATCCCCTCCAGATGTATTTTAACCCTTAAAAATGTTTCTATATTGATAAATAATTTGTATAAATGTTTTTTCCACCAAATTGATCAATAAACTTCTGAAAATGGCTTAGCAGCATCTCTACACCTTTACCCTCATTGATAATGTGAGAATAATGCGCAAATTGGCAACAAGCACCTGATGATATTTACCAGGAATTCCAAGTCGGCAGCTTATACTCTTTCAAGACATGTCAATACCTACTCAGCTTTCTGTGTATGCTGAAGCTAAAGGTGTCAAGAAATTACTATATTGGCTCATGATAGGTTCGATTAGTGACATCACACATGCAACTCAGATTTCAGGGAAGTACAGGGAAGCTAAGAAGTACTGTCAAAAAGGTGCTCTGGTGACAAGTTCTTCACAAATAACAATCCGTATAGTCAAAGGCATGGCTCCAAGAGGAGTTAAGTGAAGGGGATCTTTAACTTAAAAATATACAGTATGGATGACAGTATTGTAAAAATCCATACCTTTGCATGGATCCATGATGGTACATATTCACATACAGTATACTTCCCAGCCCTAGCTTTATGTCCCTGGGCTGACTATTCTGGAAAGGGTCCTTTGATCTTTATCGGCAACTTCATTATAAGGTGGCACATCATTCTGCTAGCTAGTTAGCAGTGGCCTACCTAAGTTTCCTAGCTTTGGTTAGGGGTGCCTGCTGTTCTCTTCTACTGCTCTCTTTCCCTGGTTAGTACCTTTTCCTCTGTAATCCTGATATCTAGCCAGCTCCTGTAATGTGAGAAAGTCGTATGACACCAGGTTTGAGTGTTAAGGTACCCACATGACGTGGGTATGTTTGCGAGTGGTAGCCAATCATCATCCGCACCAAACCTTTGGGCAAATACTGTGTATCTCTATACAACCGCCTTTCCAGTCATCAGCCGAGGGTCAGGGCACCCCGTCAACTACTCACGAAAGCCAGGATAATACACCTCTCAAGTGTTGTCATCATTTTGAAAAAGAAAAAGAAAAACTCCAAGCTCTGGCTCATTTCCCCCCCACACCTATGGTAAAAATGAACAGTGTTTTTCTTTCCTGTTTTTTGTCATTTAAAATGTTGATGTTTTTTTATTTTTTATTATGTTATACAGAAGGATTATATCATCTTTTGTTAACTAGCCTATTTTTAAGAGCCACACTGCTAACACTAAAGGAATGGATGTTGCAATTTCATTACTCCCCCACTACAGGAAGCACTCTTCAGCACTGAAGCTGGTGACATTGGGGAACATGTGCTGGAAGGCTAAGCTAGTTTTGCAACTTTTTCCTTTTTTATTTATTTATTTTTCTTAGCTGCGACTAAGCAGCTATAAGTTTGTCTGTTGGTCTGTTGATAAGATTTGTCCCAAGTTCCTAGCAAAAGAACAATATTGGTGATGAAACGGCAAATAACAGCTGGATAATGTACATATAAAATCATTTACATAACAATCGGACACAGAATTCATTTCGCAACCATTAAGGAGCAGTTTGTCAAAAAGAAATGCTGTTTACGAAAGTGCATCGTTTTTGGATGTCCCGTTTTGCTGTGGCTGAACCGTTACTCTGGTAAGTCAAACGTTTTGTCCAGAGCGTTGGTAAATGTTTATCTTTGTTGAAATATATGACAGAGAAAATGGGTATTGTGAGTGAAGTCACATTTTGCACTGATAAGTCTGCATAGCCTTACAACCAGTACATTTAAACCGGAATGAAAATTAGTCAAGTGCAATGTCTTGAGGCCAAGAACGAGGTGTGTTGCATGAACACAGGACTACAAAGGACACATGGATGTAACGGCATGTAAACCTTTCCTGCGTATTGCAGTGACCAGCATAGACCTCTGAAGTGTGTTGTATTCCTGGCTCTTCTTGTCTCTCTAGGATCTCCTGCAGCTATAGGAAAATTAATGGGTCATTAATAGATTGGTCCTAGGTTTGTCAGTGGTTCATGCAGGCTATTTAGCTTGACAAGATCTTCTAATATTGATTTCTCTATCTGCTATGAGGCTGGGCATTTTGAATTTCGAAGCGGCAATTAAAAAAAAAAAAAAAAGAAGCAAAAAAAGCTAGAAAAAAGTAGCTTGGCAGTGCAGCTCCAGTCACCCGACGTGCCTGTGTATTCTTGTCACGGGGGCATAATGAAATTGCATCATGGACATCCGGTCATTTAGTATGTGACTTTTAAAATGTGGCTAGTTAACAAGACATATAATCCTCCTGTAAAACGTCACTTTGCTTCTCACATCAAATGCAGTTTAACTGACAATATTACTGGTGATGGGAAAGGAAAATACCATTTCCCCCCCGGAACCAGGGTTTCAACTGGTTTGTTTTTTTTGTCAAAATTGACATTGCACAATACCAGGACTCTGGCACTGGAACACCTAAATAGACCTACGGTAAGTGTTGTCGTCATTTTGACAAAAAAAAAAAAAAATAAAGATGCAAAGCTACTGTTTCTGGTTTAATAACTCATTCATTTTCCCATGCCGAAGGAGCCTTATTTGGGCAGAAAATGTATGACACGCGCGAGAGGTAAACAGAGTGGACCCATGATTAATGTTATTAGTTACAGTTGTGTTTACCCTTCTATGACACATCAAAATGTCTGCTGTGAAAATGATCTACTTAATTTGTTTGAATCAAGTGATCTGTCATGTAATGGAAGAGGCAAGAGCCAACCAGTCAGTGGCGATGACATCATTGCCTCCCTATATGGCAGCGAAGTGAATTCAGAGCTAGAGGTGCCTCACCTACTCGTAAGTTGGAAATTCAGAGATGACCACCAAGAAAATGCACTTGAATGGCCAACGAAGTGGTAAAAACAGTGGTAACAGTTCCATGTGGTACCTGAGTTTACGATGGTTGTGAAGGTTCAGTGACCTTTCACCTTTTGTGGTGCAAACATACTTTATTATGCACATGGAGTATAATGAGACATCAGAAATATTATATTGACATACTGGGATACTTAAACGTTTATCAAACCACATGCATCATGCATCATGTGTTGAATCTGCTGCCTTGGATCTGATTGGTCCTGACTTTCTGACCTAAGTAGCGCACCCGAACGCTATAACCTCGTCTATACGAATTGATTCCATAATAAATGTACGACTTCACGAGGACCGACTAAACGTAGCATAGGCTCTGTCTATGTATTGGAATAAACTACTGCATTGGCGGGAGGGTGTCGCTAGCTAGCAAGCCTATGATATGTGCAAAATTAATTACAGTTACAGACCAAATGCTATAAAATCAAGGACTTCATTTACTTGTAGGCAATGCTTTTCTTTTTAAAAATACATACAGTTAAGGAAATGTTGCACAACGTTCATGCAGTCGCAAGTATTAGCGAAAAACAATAAATAATAACCTGCTTCCATGCAGCCATGAATGGCAATGGATAGTGGAAAAATCATTTTCCATGTAATAGTCTGCGCCCTAATCGACGGCCATGGAAAGGGTAACTTGGATGTTACATTAAACAGAGTAAGATCTCACCTTTAAAACTCTTCTTTAAGACGTCTGCCTAATTATTATTATTATTTACATATCGTTTATTTTACACCATGTAGACTGAAATTCAGCTTTTATTATTGTTGTGCTGGCGGCTTAAATTCGCAACTTCTTCCGGGAGCCCCGTCAAGGTCTTTAGAAAAAAGGTCTAGACGTGGACGTCTCCTTTACAAAATCGCAGAAATTCATCGCCCACCGAACAGCGGGGTCCTAATACTATGGCTGGGACGGATTCTATCGAAATGAATGAAATTCATTTTCATCGCTGGTCCCAGTCTAGAATAATAACATACTAGCACTACAATGACGTTAGTAGTTTACTTCCGCATCGGTGACCAAACCTTTATCAAATGAACCTTGGAGCCGTGATGGTCACATAATTTAGTAAATTAGTTGGGGAGAACTTCGAAAATCGATTATCACAAAAAAAAAATGTCATCTCTATTTTAGGTTAGGATGGGGTGTGGTTAATGGGTGTTCATAACCAACTTGAAATGAGGCCGAGACCCGACGTTATTGATTGGCCAAGTTCACCAACTACGCTAGAGCGTGGGAAAAAAACACGCGATGGTAATCTTCTTTTGATTTCCAAACAGACTAGGTATGTCTAGTGCATTACTGCCTCCCACCGGTTATAGAAAAAAAAATGCGGCTCAGGAAACGGGAGCAAGTGCCATAATCAATATTTTGAAGGTCCCATCAGCAGTTGCATTGTTTCATAATATCACTGTGCATAAATGCATTTCTCCCCAGATAGTAAGAATTATTATGTATTTTATTATTATTTATTATTATATAGTTTACTCATTCTATGTTTGCATTGTTCTGATTAGCCTATGACAAGACTTAAAAGTGGTAGTGATTTTCACTGTCAGCTTGGCTGGTGATGCCAGCAAAGGGCAAGTAAGTAGATCTCATGCCCAAGAAGGTTGCCCAATCCTGAAGCTCTGAAGGAAAATTGGACTGCTGTCAGTTCCACCTGACTTTCAATCTTGCACTACACACATAACCACAAATAAACAATAATTTGTTCACTTTGTGACTATTGTTGTCTTTCCCCTAATTGTAAACCCCTGGAAACCATATTGCCAAATATTGCAATCTGACATAAAATCCTCATTCAGAGATAGATTCTTTACAAAAGCCAAATGCATTACTATTACAGACAGGGAAATGTGATGGCATACCTTAAGTCAATAGCTGTGATGGGCCTACGATCACAGTAACTGTGCAACCGACAAACTTTGTCATAGTTCCTCATGTTGTGGTGAGACTGGTGCAGTTGGTTGCAAATGTATTCAGGGGCAATGTTGTCTCCCTGCACTAAAACAAGATGGATTCTGTTGTCAGTGATGCAAACCTTTCATGTTTTGTTTTTTTCTTGAACTGAAAGTTCATTGTTGTGTTGGTTATTGAAAAAACAAACATGGTTTTCAATCTGAAAGTTGGGTTATTTTTCTTAATTCCTGAAAAGTTTACCCTTTTGGAGATATAAGGTTTTTGCCCAACAGGAGTTTTCAGTTTTCTTTCCTCATAAAGACCCAACTGTCATGTAACTTGCATCACTCTGACACTATTCAATATTCTCATGATGTATTATTCCTACCAACATGCCACACCACAGTTCATTGGCCACTGCCATTTAATGATAATCACCTGTTTGGGTTTGCCTACCAAGATGTCTGCGATGGAATACTGTGAATTTCAACCATGAAGGGTTATATCAGGTAGGGAATAAACTGTTTCCCAAAGAACAAAAATTGTAATAGAAGCATTCATCACGTCTTCTAGGCTCTAGGTCTTAATACAAAGTGTCATGCCAGTGAACCATCACGAGGGGCAGAGTTGCTAACCGTAAGTGAATGAGTGCTTCTCATCTAAAAAGGTGAGCAAAGTGAGTTTAGGTGGGTTTATCCCTCCACTACATCGCTGATCAGGCCTGCCCATAAGGGGGGGTTTTCTGGGTCCCAGCTGCTTTGGGGAGGGGGTATGGGCTGGCACTTAGGTCAGCAGTAAACTTATATTTAATATATGGTGCATTAAGCAGGTTTGGGGAGGGCCCATTCACTGAACTTTTACAGGGGCACAGCCATTTTTGTGTTCGGGCCTGTCCTTGATCATTATGTTAGTGCAGTGGGCAAAAGTGATTACAATAAAATATGAATGGGTAGTGTTACCATTAGGGCTGTTTTCAACGAAAGAAATTCTTCGTCGACTAATCGTCATGGAATTTGTAAATGAACTGATTAGTTGATTTAATCAACAAATCTGTAAAATTGTGTTTTCCACATGCAATGACATCTTTAAATCTAGCGCTTACCAGAGATGTATTTATAGTGTTTATCAGAATGGGAAAGAGCATAAAAACGACTAATTGACTGGCAAAGTCTTGATTGGCGAAGACCAGATTGACGGATTAATCGGCTAAGCGGGCACAGCCCTAGTTGACATACAAGTCTGTGGTATTTAGGCTTGGTCAAATCTTTTAGGTGATGGAGAGACAAAATCAGAGACCAAGTCCATGTCTGAAAAGTTCTCAGTACTAACAATCAGACAAGCGAGTCTACAAACCCTACTACCCACCCACACTCTGCTTTTAGAAACTACTGTTCTAGGTTCACCCAGTAGGTCAAAAATCAGCTCCTACTGTGCAGTAGGTAAGTTCAATTTTCGTTTTTGTAAAGGAATCACACTGCATGTTACTGGTGCCAACAGTAGCAAAATGCAGCATCCGTTGGGCATAAACAGACGAAAGTAAACAGTTAATCTACTTGCACTTGAAAGGTGCATTGTCAGCATGGGGGTTCCCATGATTGCTTTGGTTGTTGAGTACATCAGTGAAGTCACACATTTATTGTAATACTGCACTGCATTTAAGGAGTAAAGAATAATGGTCCTTTCACATACAACACGACAATGACACAGCTGCACTCTGAAACCCATTATTTCCAAAGGCTTGCGCCACGCCACAACCAATTTTCACTGCTGTAATGTGCACTGAACCCAGCTCAAATCGCATCCTATATGAAACCCTCATAAATCCACTTCCTGAAAGTAAGCATACCAATAGGGGTTTCACATAGGACGCGATTTGAGCTGCACTCACTGCTAGGTTGAGTTTACAGAGCAAAATGGGCAGAGTTCACAAGATACAGAGTGTAATGATAGATATAATCTACATCACATTGTTTAAACATACCTGGCATTGTGCATTTGGTTTGAAATGTGTTTGTAGAAATTCAGGAAACTGTAATAGTGCCAGTATCAACTTTCCTTCCTCTGCCTGGCTGGCTGCCTTTCGTTTCTATTGGAGCCATGGGGATAGTCACAGCACGCAGCTTTGGGCTTGCCGAAGAGTTCTTTGCTCAGCACAGAGAAAAGCCGGCACGGCGTGGCGGAAGCCATTGTAAATGATGGGTTTCAGAGCGCAGTGGAGCCATTGTCGCATCCTATCTAAAGGGCCTATCATCTGCCCATTTTAAGGGTACTGAAGGGGTACCCAAATAATGCCTAGTCAACCATCATAAAGTTAAGACTACTAAACCTCCATACTAAAAAGACAGTACTTCCGTGGTTTTCCGACACGGCCCAAGAAACCTTTCAGCTTAGTACACAGTGCACTGCTCGCTAATGACTGGTCTGTTTGGTCTGCACTATTTAGAGGAGAAAGGGGTTTAGAGTAAAAGTCAGATGTTGAATTACTACGGCAACTTTATAACAGCTGAGCTAACAAAATTATGGCAAATGTCAATGGTACATCTTTAGGATGTCTTCACGTCAGGGCTGACTGTAGGTTATAGTTGAGTACAGGGTACAGGAGCCTACAGTAGGCCTTTCATTCAGTCAAGGAATGCAGCTGACAAAGGTGAGAGTCCGACCTACACATCTAAGGAATGGTAACTGATCGTACATTCAAAGCTTTGGCAATTAAGGCAAAAACAAATTATGAAGACATCTTCGTCTGTCAAATGGCTTCAGGAGAGATGATTAAAACCCATGACAGCACATCATACAACACATCATACAGACATCAAACAGATTTCAATATTATCCTATTCCCCCCACCCAAGCTAAACCCTCAAAACACACACACGTTTAAATCATGTCTTTTGTTGTTTTTATCTAACTAAATTAAAATGTGGAAAATCTGCATGAACCTATACATGCTTGTTAAGTATCTCTAATATCTATCAAATAGATTTTACATGAGAGAATATGAAGCAGCAAAAAAAACACCAACAACACAATTTCAATGAAGGCATTAAAACATCAAAAGCACGTTTAAAGAAAATACCGGGTTAGTTTGGAAAACAAAAAAGAGCTGCAGAAGCTCTAGCCTATCACACTGACGAAATGTTAAACACGTCTGCTCATTTCACTAGATTGTAGTTTATGTTTTAAATAGCAACAAGATGTGTTGTTTTTCATCTGTGCTATGCAAGGTCCTTATATACTGCAACATTTTTTTGTTGAATCACAGTCACCCTGCCACACCTTATGGGAGCAATCAGTTGACCTAATCAGTTCATGTAATTGCTAACATTAATCCATAGCTGCTTCGGCACATATCTCATTCTCATCAAGAGAGGGAAAGCCTTCATCCTGATCGATGATAGCTTCTTCAGTATCTTCGTCCTCCTCCTGGGGCTCCTCCTGGGGCACCTCCTGCTCAACCTCCTCCTCCTCCTCATCTTCATCTTGGAATTCGTCCGGCTCGGCGTATGACACTCGTGCGGTCTTTCTCCTCCCACTTCTTTCCTTAGAAACAGCCTCATCTGTGGAATCTTTTTTTCCTCTGGAGTGGCGGGGGTGTTTTTCTGGGAGTGCACTGTTGAGCTCATTTACCACCTTATTTTTTTTGACAGAGCCTTTAGGGCGGCCCCTTTTTTTTTGTGGGGAACCAGCTCCAGCTTTGACAGTACTTGGGGGACGGCCTCTCTTCCTTGGGGAACCATCATTGGTGGAACGTGAGGATGGAGTAGTGGATGATAAACTCTTTCGAAGGTGAGCCCCTTTTCTTTTTGACTCTGCCTTGCGTGGACGTCCTCTGCCTCTGCGCGGAGTACGAGCAGTTCCCTCTGCAGGATCAACATGTGGGTATTTGCGTGGCCTTCCCAGTGGCTTCCACACTTTTGGCTTATTCAACTCTTCAGCTGATGGTAAAGGGTACTTCCTTGGCCTTCCTCTTTTAGGCGGCTCTTTTCTGGGTCGACCACGCTTCTTTATCGTTGTGGTGGGGGCAACCACTTCTTTCCGTGGCCTGCCCACCTTGCTATGCGCCTTATATGATGGGGGTTTCTTGGCAAGTGAGCCTTTTGGTCTGCCTCTACCTCTCTTAGGTTGGGAACTATCTGAGACGCCCTGCTCCTCTGGCTCAACGAGTAAAACACTGCTATCTTTTCTTGGTCTTCCCCTCCCTCTTTTAAGCGGCTTGGGACCAGTACTCTCCTCTCCCGCTGGCCTTTGTTTCTTTGGCCTACCTCTCCCTTTTTTGGGTGGATCTGGGTTTCCATTCAATGTGTTCACTCCTGATTCCTCCTCACTGCTTACGTCTCTGCTCTCTACCAACCTGGACTTCTTATTGACAGAGCCTTTTGGCCGACCCCTCTTCTTGGGTGGACTAGAACCACCATCATCCACTTCACTCAGTGCACTTTCCGCCTTGCGTTTCATGGGGGTGGATCCTTTTGGCCGACCCCTTCCCTTCTTAGGAGGACTGGGACCACCGTTTGATAGGTTTTGACTGGCAACATGCTTGTTATGTGTTGTTTTGTTGGGAGAACCTTTTGGCCTGCCTCTCTTCTTCTTAGATGCACTGTCTGCCCCTGATCCATCTTCACTATTGATTTTCTGCACCAAGTCTGATCCCAGCTCAGTTAAGTTAACATGTGTAACCCACACCTGCAGTTCCTTAGATCCTTTGGGCCTACCCCTTGCTCTTTTAGTAGGTGTGAGGCTGTTGTTGGAACCGTCTGCCCCAGACTCCCCCTCACTACTTCCAGCATCTCCCTGTACTTCCTTTGTCACTGCAGTTTCTTCTTCCATA